>PVLC010046673.1:0-10647 GCA_004027655.1 Graphiurus murinus | reverse complement strand
GGATCCCAGGAAACTGCTTGCTGGCCTGAGAGGCCGTCCTGTGGCGTGCGGGAGCTTCCCCCGCCTCCCCGGCCTCTGCCCACGAGATGCCAGAGCCTCCCACAAGTTGGCAGAATGTGTCCAAAGAGTGCCAAATATCGGAGAATCGGCAGCCTGGATCTTTAATACCCAAACACAGTCTTGACATTTTCTTGTACTGGTCTCTAATTGCTTCAAAACCATGGCCTTTATCTTCACCAAGAGATAGTAATTTTTCTAGGGACAAGACAGTGTCACGTATTTATTTTGTATCTTCACTGTGCGAGGGTCACAGCATGCAAAAAAAAAAATGCTCATTAAATTTTAACAAGAATATAAGTAGAAATCAGAGCAAGGTTGAGCTCCTATGGTGAACTCCGGAGAATGAAGAGTAAAAGACACCATGGCCCTAGCCACTCCTAAGAAGAGCACTAGTTGTCCACAGCCATTAGCCAGAATCAGACCCTACTTGATGCCTGGCTAACTTTTCGGGCTTATCCTGCCAACGAATTTTTCTGGTTCTGTCTAAAAACAAGACCAACAGAGGCATGGGGGTAAGCTCTGGAGGAGCAGCAGGGCCAGGCGGGGAGACGGGGCAGAGCCTTAAGCCCCTCTCTGCTTGTCCTCTGTCTCCTTTCCTGAGAACCCCTCGGGTTATCCCAGCTCCCCTGGAACCCTGAAGGCACAAGTGTGTGCTGCGGCAGATGCCCGCCCCGTCCTAGGAGACTCAACCTTCCAGCAGGCCCAAGACATCTGAGGTCTACAAAGGAACATGTGGGCCCAGTCCAAATCACAAGATGTTCCAAAGGAGTAGTCTGCAGATTCGTGGCGAGAGTGTGGCTCTGTAATTAATTCTTTCTCTCCCTTCTGCCAGGAGTAAACTTTTTTTTCTTTCCTTCTCCCCCAGTTCTTTTCCTCCCTCTTCCTCTGTTTGTAAATCTTCTGGAGAAACAGCGGCAACCACTCGGAGAGATCAAAGTTTTAGCAGGCAACAAAGACCTCCAAGGAGGCTGTTGCCATGGGAACCGCGGGAGCTGAGGCCCTTCTCCTAGGCAAATCTCCTTGGTTAGCAGCTCTGCTGGCTCACTCTCTAGCAGAGGCTGGCAAAGAGGGAGGGGGGGAGGGGCCGCCCTGGCAACAAGTAGCCTTTCCGAGCAGTCTGAACTGAATGCAGCCGAGGAGGGGTGGACAGGATTCCAAGGGAGGCAGCAGTAACTCAGAGGTGGGTGCTGGGGCATTTCTGCAAGCTTTAGGAGACACACTCCCATCAAACATTCCTGTGATTTCTTACTACGTTCTCAATATCCATTTTACACTCATGGGCAGAAAAGTTTATTCTATGCCGCAATAAACAACGTCAGGCACAGAACTGTGAATAGCTTGATTTGAAAAAAATTAAAAAAAAAATAAAACTCATGCCTGCCCATCCTGGCACTTCTTGTCTAGATAACAAATGCTGTGCTTTGGGGTAAGTCACAGGAGGAGATGGAAGAAAAAAATAGGAGTGTTTCAGGGAAACAAAGGTAATTCTGTGCATTCCATTGGAGGGGAAAAATCAGGACCTGCTGAGAACATACCTATTTCTGGCTGCCTGGATTAGCACCGCATTTGGCTCATAAAGAGGCAGAAACCGACGATGAAGTCCACAAAATGTTCTGGGCATGCGTTTCTGCCTGGCACCCCCTTCTTCTTCACAGGAAACAATGCCTGGTTTTCCTGCAGGAAGCCATGCCTTTCCTCCCCCCTTCTCTTTGCCTGGTTCAGTTGGGGCAGGGGGTATACCACAATCCACCCCAACAATGGTACTTTTGCAGAAGCTATGGAGACAGAGGACCTTACCCTCCTGGGCTGGAAGGGGCTAGGCCCCATGGAGGCCCGCATCTACCGGCGCCATCTTCGCCTCACATGAAGGCCTACCTGAAGAATGAAGTTAGCGCAGAGGAGGAGAGGAGGAGACGGAGCAAAGCAGAGCGAGGGCCCTTGGCACAGCACCTGGACGCCAGGACTCGGTCAGGCCTGGAGCTAGGAATGACTAAGCCTGGGCTCTTCCACGACCTTTGCCACAAACGTGCCCGGAGCCGGAGCCGGCTGGAGCCTCCGTCCCCGGCAAGGCAGTCGGAGGAGTTCTGGAAGCACAGCAGTTGGCTACCCGTGGTGAAATTTTACGAGCTCCTTTCTTCCTGAAGTGTTGACAATAGGCCCGTATCATTTCTTCTGAGACAGAAATAATATTACAAGGCAACACAGCGGCAGCGCCCTCTGTGGAGAATTCATTCTGGAGAATTCCTTCTGCGACCCACGGCTCTGGGATTTGAACCGAGTCACAGTCCCCGAAAGCACTCTGAAAAGCCGTCGCACCGGCCCTCACAAGAGTACCTGTTCCGTGTTGAAGCTGGTCCAAGAAGGAGATTCTCCGGCTCCTCTCAACCGCCCAGCTTCTCCCAAACCGAGGCCCTACCCTAAGGACCATCTCTTGGCTGACTCCCAGCACCGGGGCTGATGGCTTCTCATTCTCCTCTCAGGCCAGAAGCGGTGTTCCTCCAGCCATGTTCCCACCGGGCCCTTCCCTTTCTCCTCCTTCATGGCCCTTCGACAACGGGCTACCAGCGAGACATCAGAGGGAAGGGGTCAGGCCCTGCCATCGAGCATAGAGAGAAGCAAGAACAGGGTGAGCTGCTTTGGGACTTTAAAATAATAACTCCCCCGTGCGAGCCTTCTGGAAATGGTGAAGTCTTTTTCCTGCCACCTGGCGCTGCCCGGGGACTCTGCTCTTCTCCAGCAGTGGCGTGGGTCCAGGCTATAAGCGGCCTGCCCTTGCTGCGGATGCTAGGCCAGCCTCAGTCAGCGGGCGGATCCCTGGACGCTCCTGCCTTCTGTGACCGTCCGCTGGTATGGCCTAGGATCCCAAACACCTGTCCCAATACCTGCCACTGTCTCCTCAAAGCAGCCCAAACGCCGTGTGCATCTGCAACTTCTGAATCATCAAAAGACATGAAAGCACGTTCAGTATGGCTGCCCTGCTGAACGGTGAGTCAGTGGTTGTCCTCCCGGTGCGGTGAATCACGTCTCTGGATATTTCCAAAGCCTCTGACAGAAGCCTCCATCTCGGGGTGCGGATGGTTCAGCTGTACAGGGTGGAGAGGGGTGAGTCATACTCAGTGGGGAGGTATTCCATTTAGACCAGAGCGGCTATGTCTTTGAAGTGAGGTCCCAGGTCAACAGTTGTAGGCGGCTTCACTGAGGAAAAAAGTGAAATACTGGAGCAAACCTGGGGCAAGTAGAAATCATGACCCACGGCCCCAAGCAGCGAGCATATTTTTAAATATAGTTAATTTTACAGCTTCATAGTACAGGTTGTATGGTATTATGGAAGGAAATGAGGCTAGCAATCAACACACTGGGTTTGATCATTGGCATTTGTGTGTGTGTGTGTGTGTGTGTGTGTGTGTGTGTGTGTGTGTGTACTATACTGGGGTGTGTGTGTACTGTACTGGGGATGGAACCCAGGGGCCTTCTACCTCTGGGTTACACTCCCAGCCCTATTTTATTTTTCTATTTGGAAACATGGTCTCATGAAGTTGCTGAGAGCCTTGCTAAGTTGCCAAAGCTAACCTCGAACCTGCAATCCTCCTGTCTCAGCCTCCCAAGTACTGGGATTACAGGTGTGCACCACTAATAATTACATGCCTGTAATTTTTTTTAATGTCATAAAATCTGGAAATTAATTTTCTTATTTGGAAAATGAGGGAAACAATGCCCGCCCTCCTGCCTTACATTATTACAGAAAAATTTTGTGGACTGTAACTAACTCGTGTACATTAATATGAGTGGTAGACGGAGTAATGGTATTACTTTGGTGAACTGCTTTTGGATACCACATTTACTCTTCCTTTTTTTTTGTACCCGTGTCCCAGTTTCCTTTGGGTGACCCATTTTTTTTTTAATCTTGATGGACTATCTGTCCTGAGCCCCTGACCTCCAAAGGCCGAGCACTGGACACTGGACCCATCCGTCTCCCTTAAGACGTTGATTCACCAGTGGGAAAATGCAAGAACAGAAAATAACAATTCTTTTTTTTCTGGCCCTAGAGTCATGGAGTCAGACTCTGGTCATAGAGACCTCTTGTAGTCCCGTAGGGCAGAGGCGGTGTTGCGTTCACACCATTTTATTTTCTTCCCAAGCACGTACAAAATGACAGTGGACATGATCTATAGCTCTTAAAAGCTCCGAGTGACCATTCTCTTTCTCTGAGCATGCGGGCACGCGTGCGTAGTGGGGAGCAAAGGTCTCCAACACCACAGGGCCAAACACTGAAGAAGTCCAAGGTCCGGCACCACCACTTGGCAGGGACTTACCTCCCAGGTAAGGTGAGTCTCCCAAGAGTCTCACCCAAGAGGTGAGTCTCCACTTCAGTTAGCCAGGGGCTCTTTCCATTGCTTTCAACCCTACTTCCTGATGGACTTATCACCAGCTGCCATTTACAGAGCCAGAGGCAGAATTATGACCATGAGATAAAGCCGTGCTAGCTCACTGGACACGGTAGACGTTTGCTGTGTTGACTGACACTTTACAAGCCATCGAAGATGTGCTCGGAGTTGACTAACACTTAAGAGGCACAGAGTAGTAACCATAGATGCCGCTCAAAAGTTACTTAGCTGAGTGCCTGTTCCTTGCCGGACTGCCCGATACACTACCTGATTAGCTGCCTTCCGCCCCTCCCTCTGGCACTCCTGTGGGTGTGCAGGGCTCACTACTCCTGAGAACCCACGAGAACCCCCGTTCCATCGCTACAAGTCCCCGCTTGCCAGCCGTTCTTTACACGGAGGCAGACCCTGACCCTCCCCTTTAACTTCCATTCCTGGTTCATTTTTCCTTACCAGGCAGAGTATGTTTCCAATCCTCTTGTACACAATCACATTTCAGATATCTGGAGACACTTCCCATGGCCCCCACTCTCAGTTCTCATTCACGAGAACTCCTGCAGCCCTTCCTCGTGTAGAATTCAGTGACCACACCAGTGGCTGGTGGACATTGAAATTAGCAAACTGTGGGCCCCAGGTGCCTCCCCAGCAATCTTTCCATTTCCCGGCGGGTTGGCCTCAGAAATCAGGTCTCACGTAGAAAAGAATACCTAACAAAGAGGCCCACAGGGTATAATTTAGAATTTAGGTAGAATTTAGAATTCTAAAATCGTGACAGTGTTTGGAAGAATTTTATAAAGGAGTATCAAGACAGACAAAGAAGGCCCACAATTTCGCATTCAGCACCTTACACACCCAGAAAATGTTCACGGATTTCAAACTAACTCCGTTAAATAAGTAACATGAGTGGTGTTGCCAGAAAGTTTCCATGACAAATCTGCTGCCCTTTGAACATTTCTAATGAATGAGGAACACAGCAGAATTATGTGAGCTTCCTCCCTTGGAGACCTAGCACGCCACGCGTCTGTTCGGATTGGCTGCTTTTATCACCGTGGGCTTTGGTTTGTGACCTCCCCGTTTCCCTTCACGGATCTTCTCGGCGTCACACTAACGTGTTCTTCATCTGTCCTCCATCACTGGTGACCACTGTCCTCTGAGCCTTCCTTCCACTCACCAGCTGCTGACCCCTCTCGGCCCTGAGAACAGCATCCTCAACCCGAGCTGCTCCGGAAGTTTCCATCCAGGGGGATGGCCGCCGTACCCCTCGGCACACCCTCGCACCTTGCTCATTCCCCTGTGTCCACAGAACAACAGACAGCAAGGCAGTGAACGTGGTTTTTACCTGGCCTCCTTTTCCTGTACAGACAATTGCTTCTCTGCAAATGGCCGCCCTAGCCAAATAACTGTGTTTGCAATTAGCTAATTGTAGGCTCACTGAGCCACTCGTTCCTCCAAACCCGGCTATTAGAGTTGCATGATTAAGCAGAAATTTATTTATTTATTATTCTTTTCTGATTCATAGGGCCACAGCAGCCCTCAAGTCTGACATCCCTGTGTTCTCCTGGGAGGTCAATGTAAGCCTTGTTACTTTTTTATTTCCTTTTGAGTATCTGTCATATTTCCATTCTTTTTACAAGTAGACCTGATATTTTGGACTGAAAGGTTAAGTCAACCTTCTAATAAGCTGATCAGTATTACCTTAGTCCAATTTGTAAAATATACACAGAGTCAGGCAATCCTGATGAGAACATAAAACTAGAAATTCTAAATAGAAAATACCACTTTTATCCCTGGAGATGGAGTTTCCCACAAAGGGTAAAAAATCCATTTTCAGCCTCATTTGCCTTTAAAACAAGGCTCCCTTCCATATTCTCCAAATTGCTATCACCTGATTTTTTGGAAGCTGCCAAAAAAAAGTAATTTCTTTTGAAAAAATGGCTTCATGCGTATATCCTTAACTACCTTTTCTCCTACCGCCAATGCCGCTTCTTTTCTTAATTTCTGTATGTTTTATCCTCATTTTCTTACTCAGCCAGCATTTACAGAGCACAAAGCACGCGTTCAATTTTCGGTTCCAAACAAGACCATTTCCCACTAACAATCCTCTGGTCCACGAGAGGGGAAATTAGCCAACAGTAAAGAGTTTTCAGTTAGGAAGAAATTAATATTAATAAGGATTATATTTGCTTTGAGAATAACTCTGACATTTTTTCAGCTGCAAGAATAGCACATCTCCCAAGTGCCTCTTCACTGGGCGTCTTGTATGGTAAGACTCCCCAGGCTACAGCCATCTTGCCTTCTGCTGGTCTTAAGCGGAGGGAAGCGAGTGGGGAAATATCCCCAGGTCTTGACAGATGCTTACACACCAGGGAATTCTCGGCTCTCCTTAGTCTCTACCCTATGACCTCTTCAACAATTAGCATAGAAGAAGGCAAGTAAAGAAGAGAGAAATCAGGATGATAGGTGAAAGCAGACAGGAAGGGGGGGGGGGATTATGAAAGCAGAAGAAACACGGGAGGCAGTGCTATAGGGAGGCTGCGGCCTTCAAGAAGCAAGACATACTAAACACAGCTGCTGCTCAGAGAGGCATATCCCGGAGCAGGTGTGTCTGCGCACCACAGGTAAGGACCTGACGCAAGCGCCCTCTGATGAAGCGCGGGTCTGGCTTGCACTCACCCAGGACCAGCAGCTCCACGGAGCCCTCGTTTTTGCCCTCCAAGTCATCGGGCGTGGTGATGACGCAGTAGTAGAGTCCACTGTCGCCCCACACGAGCTTCCCGATTTGAAGGTCTGCATCTGTTCCCACAAAAGAAAGACCCAGGCCTGAAACTCTGTCCTCAGAAAGAAAAGCACGGAACGATGGGGCGGGGGTGGCCTTCTGGGGTAGCTGAGGGGTTCTGTGTCTTCACCGGGATGGGGGTTGAAAGTGATTTGCCTCGTTTACAACAAAACCAACTAAATAGTAACAAAAGCTAGCCTCCCTCCGGTAGGAGAATTAGAACCCAGCTACGGTCCAGTCTGGTTCTAGTCCGGTTTCAGGAGATGACGGCTTGGAAGCAGGTCCGCAGAGGCCCCTGAGCGCCAGATAAATCCCAGAGTAACTCTGGACTCCTAGAAATCAGCTGATTTCCCAGGAATTCCTCACAATTTGAATAATCAAATAGGTCATTAATAGGTCATATCAGACTTTTGAGACTTTTTCTTTTTTTAATTATTTTTTGGACTGGGGATTGAACTCAGAGCCATTCTACCACTGAGCTACATCCCCAGCCCTATTTTATGTTGAAACGGGGGTCTTGCTAAGTTGCTGAGGCTGGCCTTGAACCTTTTCTTATCCAAAAATTTAGGGAACAGGATTGATTCAAAGCCCCTGCCTCGCTCTGTAACTTGTACGCACGCATTCTCTCTCCAATGAGGAACCTCTTAAGAAAAAGCCTGCTTCTCAGGCTTGGGGAAGGACTGTAAAGGTGATGTCATGGTGTAGGCCGTGGCCCTTGAAGTTCTTTCACTAGAACTCATTTCAGTTCAGTTCTGAAAATAAGTTCTGGGGTTCGAGGTCAGGTTCTGCGGAGAGGAACGTCTATTCCAAAGCTCAGGTCGGTCTTCTCCAGACCCCACGCCTTCCACCCTTCCTCCCTGCTACAGCCCGTTGAGGTGGCTTGCCAGGTCTCCCGTGGCCCTGGATTCTCAAGGGGCTGAAAGAATGAGAAGCCCACGACCCCCGGGGTCTGGAGAATGGAGGTCACCTCCCCGCTGCCCCCGAGATGCAAAACAAAGGCATGCATGCGCGTACCGTGGACGATGGTGATCTCTCTGCCCCGGTAGAAGTCTCCCAGGGTGATGGTGGAGCCCTGTTTGGAAGCCACCACCCGGACGGTCCTCCTGCTGTCCAGACAATCCAAGTACGGGTCCCACTCCAGGTTCCTCTTGCTGAGAGGCTGGGCCCGCAGAGAGGACGTGCCCAGGGACTCCCCCATGCGGTCCTGGCAGTAGGACTTGAACTTCCACTGCACGACGGCCGGCTGGTGGGAGGAGGTGGAGAAGTGACAGCGGAGCACGGTGGGCTGGAAGAGCATGGCCACCTTTTTCTTGTCGGGCACGGTGACCTGCAGGCCCTCCACCATGGCTGCAAGACAGAACGGTGCGTCTGAGATGCCCGTGCCCCGAGCTCGCCTCCCGCCCCGCTTCCCCCACTCTCTCCTCTCGGCTCCTCGAGTCCGGCTTTGTCGGCTTGTCCAGAAACCTGCGCGCACCCCTATGTCCAGCCAGTCGCTAGGTCAAGTCAGCTTGACCTCTTAACGCCTGTTGTGTCTTTCTTTCTTCTTTACTCTCACCACCACTGCGTCAGGCCCCTTTTTGTTTTTTGCTTTTAATAATACAGTCATCGCTGGTCTGGTCTCTGCAGAACATTCTCTTTCCTATGATTTGGGCAACCTTTCTAAATGGCACTGCCCTGGCTCTCTTTCTTAAACACCTTTCACCTGTCCTCTGGTTTGCAGGATATAAACCAAGACCCCCGGCGGGGCGTCCAAGGCCCTCACTCCATCACCTGCTTCCTCTTCCCCTTCAGCCACCTCTTTGAAGCACCTCTGTGTCCGCACCAAGCCCAGGAATGTCAAGCGGCTGCCAGCTTCCCCGAGGGTGACACAGAACTGTGTATCTCTAGGCCTTTGTACAGAACGCTCCCTGTTTCCGGACCGCCTTTCCCCACTTGCTCTGGAAACTCTTTTCTATCTTTCAAAGCCCAGTTCAAGCCAGGCATGGCAGCACATGCCTCTAATCCCAGCGCTTGGGAGGATGAGACAGGAGGATCGCAGGTTTGAGACCACTCTCAGCAACTTAGTGAGACCCTGTTACAAAAAAAAAAAAAAAAAACAGTAAAATAGGACTAGGGGTATAGCTCAGAGGTAGAACGGCCCTGGGCTCAATCCTCAGTGTCGAAAAGAAAAAAACCCAGTTGAAAGGCTTCTTGCAAAGCCTCCTTCTTGGACCAGTCCGCTCGCCGTTTCCCCCGGATGCCACAGACTCTACACGAACTCAATGGAGTGATTTAGAAATCCCAAGCAATGAGACCCTAACTTCCTCAGGATGCCCGGCATGCTCTGGAGACACACATCACAGTGATTTTGTAGCTATTTATTCCCAGCCTTTTCAGAGAAGGCATTTGTCTTACCTCGCGGCCCTGGCTTATGAAGTCCATAGGTACCCAACAAATATTTGATAAATAATGACAATAAGGTCAGGAAGTGTGACTTCAAGAGGAAGTGACTTCTCTCCCCGCTGGTGACCAAGCAGAGGGGACAGAGACACAGGAAGCGAAGGCTTTGAGAGAAATGGAGGGTTTCAGATCAAATGCAGTAGACTAAGTTTAAAAGCTTTGAAGGGTAGTCAAAAGAAGAAGAAGGAAAAAAAAATCTAAAAAGCAGATGAGAATTTTAAGTGGTAAAAAGATCCAACCTGAGGCTTGGTGACCAAGAAAGACAGGGAAGCTTCCGTGAATGAGAGACCAGGGGGGTTTTTGAGAGACAAAGACTCTACAGGAACTCAATGGAGTGATTTAGAAATCCCAAGCAATGAGACCCTAACTTCCTCAGGTGAATGGGAGAGTTTCTAGCTTAGAAACTTCTGTTAGAAGTCGAAATAGAACTATGAAAAGAGGCAGAAAAAAGGGCCCTGAAGATACAATGCAGAGGATCTGAACTAAACGCAGGAGCCTACCAAGCCGGCTTCAGGGAGCCCGGGGCGGAGAGCTTCACCCTTAGACCCGCAGCGTGGACTTGAGACCTGCAAGAAAGGACGTGCGTGAGGCTTTCCACTGGACGCCTCGTGTCGAGTCTGCAGTGATATCCTACAAAGCAAACTCACTCCATAGCTCCGGCACACGAACTCAGGAACATGCGTCTTTCCTGAAGCTCCCTGACAAGGGCAACATGCTGTATTTGTCAGCAGGTCTCCTCATTTCCAGACCAGTGTCCCTCTTCAATGAAAGGCGTGGTGACAAACCAGGTGCTGTGTGTGTGTGTGTGTGTGTGTGTGTGTGTGTGTGTGTGTGGTACTGCGGATTGAACTCAGGGGCAATTCTACCTCCAAACTGCACTCCCATCCCTTTTTTTTTCTTGTTTTGAAACAGGGTTCTGCTAGGTTGCTGAGAGTCTTGCTAAGTTGCTGAGGCTGGTCTTGAACCTGCGATCCTCCTGCCTCAGCCTCC
>PVLC010046672.1:0-11343 GCA_004027655.1 Graphiurus murinus | reverse complement strand
CTTTTGCGGTACTGGGGATTGAACTCAGGGGCATTCTACCTCCGAGCTACACCCCCAGCCCTATTTTTTTTATTCTTTATTTTGAAACCGAGTCTCACTAAGTTGCGGTGTGCCTCACTAGGTAGCTGAGGCTGGCCTCGAACCCAGATCCTCTGGTCTCAGCCTCCCGAATGCTGGGATTACAAGCGTGCACCACCACGCCCGGCTCCCAGATATGTCTTTTGACAGGTAGACAAAAGATAAGAACAGGAAAATGATCAATATTAAGGATCACAGTGACTTAGTCACACCCTAACAATATATAAAATGGGATAAAATCAAGTTACTGAATTATTTATTCTTCAAAATAAAATATTTTCCTTTCTAAAACAATGCCACTTTTTGCTAACTTTTATTGGTTCAATATAATTATACGCAATACTGGAATTCATGGTGAAATATTTATATGTGCACATAGCATCATTTGGTCTGATTCTTTTCCCATTTATTTTTATTTTAAATAAATTCTTAAGAAATTAAGAAGAGTACAGTTAACAATATTTGGCCAAGGCTTACAGATACACAGTGAGTATGACATTCTGTAGTCCCATAATGCAGTATAGAAAGGAGAAAGAAGCTCTACCTGAGAAGGTAAAAAGTAAGAAAAACAATAATATGTTCCATATTTCTTACTCAAATTACCAGTACAAAGTGAAAAAGTGCTTTTGCAGAGAATTACAACTGTGAAATTACATATATCTTTAAATAAATTTTTATTTTTGTATTTCAAAGTCCATGACAAATGCAAAAAATTAAGAAGCTATTATGTATGAGGTGATATATATATATATATATATATATATATGTTAAAATATTGAGTGGATTATCTTACCATGTTCAGAAATAGAGCATGCATTTGTCTGAGATATCTACATATAAAATGGAGAGAGCTATAGTCAGATTTGTTAATATAGTCATTTGGAACCACTAATTCTATAATTACTTATTGTAACTAATAAAATTCAATTTAGGAATATATAAAAATAAATAAATAAAAATTATATGTTAAACATTTTTTTACTATTTGAACCGCAAGTTTTTCAAACTGATCTCATTAAGATTAGGGGTAAAATGGTTATCACTGACAAAATTGAAAATCTTCTATTTGTTGGTTGATTGATTTCGAAGAGTTAATTCATTGTTCAAACAAATGCAGTGTTAATTTTTACTAATTTTTATCTCAAATATCTTCTGAACAATTTTCAAATTGTTGGTTAAACAATGATAAAGAGAACATTTGTTTTCATTTTTCCTCTTACTGAACAGCAGTGCTTAATGTCAGAAACATTCACAAACAGAATGTTGTTTTCAATGTGAATGAAGTAAACAGATTATAATCATCAGTACAATGTGCAGAGCATGATGCCCAATCCAGATGATTCTCTGTGACTAAGGAATGATTAATATCTCTTACTGTTATGAATCAGATCAGAGAAGACTTACCGAATGGTTCATTAGACTTGCATCCACAGCATTTTTGTAAAATTGAATTAAATGTAGAGTTAGTGCTTATAGAGTTATTAATCTTTAAAATACCAAGATAATTGATAAAAAAAAACTTTTAACAAAATAACTGAAGTATACCTTTTGTTTCCAGTTTTAGTATCATTTATGTTCTAAATATCCTGGATTCAATAATTTTAAGCATAATCATCATAAATAATCCTGAATACTACCTGAAGACAGAATATTATCGTTGGACAAAACTTGACTATTGTGATTGGCTGAGATTCAGCTATATGTTATAGGAAGATACCCTTCATGAAGTTCATTTACATACTATGATAAATTGCAATTCACTATGTAGAAATTCAAGTATGAAGGCAGATTTAGGTCAAATTTAATTTAATTTAGCAAAGACAAGAATGCACCCTCTCACCATCATGTTTAAACATCTTACTAAAAACCTCAGCTAATGCAATAAGATAAGAAAACTAAATAAAAGATTGCAGGTTAGGAAGGAATAAACAAAGCTGTCTTTGAGTCCAGATGACACAATTATCTTTGTAAAGTGAGTTATCAAGCCATAAAAAGACATAGAAAAAAACTAAAATGCATATAACTAAGTGTAAAAGTAGCCAGTCTGAAAAGATTATGTATGATTGCAACTATTCGACATGCCATTATCCAATTGTCCCAACCCAAAGACTATATAACACCAGGAGGAACTCTAATGCAAACTATGAGCTTTTGGGCAGTAACAATGTATTCATGGAAGTTCACCAATTGTAAGATATATACTACTTTGGCGTAAGATGCTAAAAATGGGGAGACTATAGTTAAGTGGAGTAGGAGATAAATGGGAAATCTCTGTACCATGAACCTTAAACTACTCTAAAAAACACTTTTTTTTTTTTTTTGTACCGGGTATTGAACCCAGGGGCATTCTACCGCCAAGCTATATCTGCAGCTGTATTTAGTTTTTTATTCTGAAACAGGTTCTCACTAGGTTGATGAGTCTCAAGGCCTACTGAGGCTGTCCTCGAACCTGCCATCCTCTTGTCTCAGCTTCCCAAGTACTGGAATTACAGGTGTGTGCCACCACACCCAGCTAAAAATAAGGTCTTATAAAATCCAGTATTACTACTGCCATCAAAAACTAGTCAATGTCCAAATGAGCTCAGCTCACTGATTCATTCTGAAGTCCCTTTAGTAATAGTTTAATTCACTTAGAGCCCATCCTCTATACATCATGAAAAACTATGTTCTTTGTACATAAGATATTCAGTAATCAATAAAAATGCATATATAAAACTATTCACTCACAAAAGCCTAATTTAAATTTAGTGAAGATAGTTTTTAAATTTAAGAAAAATGAAAAATAACTTTTTCAAAAAACTGTTGAAAAGTAAAAGTCCTCTGCCTTTTATAAAACACAGTATAACATAAAATAGTTTCACATGTACACACATGGAGAGAAATCAATGTTATTATTAAGTATAACAGAAGTCTTTATTTCCTAGCTGTTTGATATTTTAACTCAAAAGGAAAAGACCACGCTCTCTTATATAAAAGAACCAAGCACATATTTAGGAGTGGAATAAAATGTAATTATAACTTACTAACAGCATGTAAATTTATTAAAGATGCATTTTTATAAGTTGGGTACAAATGGTTTATAAAAGAAAAAGTGCCAGGTACTTAGCTTAAATACTTTGAAATGTAAGCATATAATTTGGGCAAACCCGCATGTTTCTCTTTATATTATAGCCAATTACCTTAATAGATTTTTTTTGGTACTGGACTATGACTTTTAAAGAAAAAAAATACACATATATAATAGTTCCAAAAAAAAAAAACGTGTTCAAGGTATCATATTTGCCTTCAATTAAATTGTGTAAATAAAGCTGGGCATGGTGGCACATGCTTTTAGTCTCAGTACTTAGGAGGCTGAGATAGTAGAACCACAATTTCAAGGCCAGCCTCAGCAAACTAAGGGAGACCCTCAGCAACTTTAAGACCCGGTTTCAAAAAAAAAAAAAAATAGAGCTAGGGTTAGCTCAGAGGTAGACTGCCCCTGAGCTCAATCCCTAGTACCTAAATAAATAAATAATATTGTAAACAATAAGCCCTCAAGCAATAAAATAAAATTAATTAGAAAATTTTGAAATCTTATCCTTTAGACCTCTACACCATTTGCTACTACCACTGTCATTTTCTTTCCATAATCTATCTGGAATCCCAATTCAACATAAGGACATGCAATAGAAATACTAACTTCTCAAAAATTTAAGTAATAGCATTGCACAAACCTATGGGTGATTTCAAGTATTTTGTAGAAATTAAAAGTGACTCCTTCTAAAACAAAATGGAAAGATAATCCTATACTTATCAGGTATATTAAGGGACAAATTTCATCTCATTATAATTACATGCTGTTAGTAAGTTACAAATTTCATACAACTGGCTGAGAACTTTTACCAAATAGTGTTAGTGAAAGCAATGCCTGTTGGATTCCTTTCAACTCACATTTTTTTCAAAAACACAGATAAATTCAAAGACCTATATAGTGAAAACTCAGTCTCATAACCTGAATTTTATAATTAACATTTTGTGACATTTGCAAATCCACATATCTGCTCATTAATGGACTTTAAAATAAGTTATAAGCATCTGCACATTTCACCCATAAACATTTAGGCATACCATTAACTTCAGTTCAATATTTATTTGTGCATTTCAATACAGAATTTATGACATAAAATATATAAATGTCCATTGTGCATTTGCAAAGTTTTAACTGGTGTATATATACAGATTCCTAGCCAATCCTTCCAGGTTATCAAATATTACCATTGCACTAGAAGATTCTTCTATGCTCCTGGCCAGCCAGTACCCAGTCCATCCCAATAGGCAGAATTACTATTCTGACATTTTTCCACTATAAAGCAGTTTAGGAAGCTTGAGAACATCATATAATTACATTCACAATGCCTGTCCTCTTCTGTGAAATCATTTTATTATGTGGTTTTTTGACTCTAGAGTGCTTTTACTGAATATAATATTTTTGCAGTCCACTCATGTTATAGAATGTACCAATAGTTCATGTTTTCTATTAGTGCATTGTAATCATGATGAATTTCAGAGTGATAGAGGCATACATGCACATAGCACTTATTGGTGAGTAGTATTCCATTATGCAGTTTCATCAAATATTGTTTATTCATTAAAAACTAGAAAAATATAATAAATAAATTAAAGGTTTGGGGGTATAGATCTGTGGTAGAAAGATCCTGGGCTCTAGAAGGAAGGAAAAGGAAGGAAGGAAGGAAGGAAGAAAGGAAGGAAGGAAGGAAGGAACTAATATGTGTTGGCAAAGGTATATCTCTTCAAATATTTTGCCAATTTAAACATGTCTCTTTATTGAAATCCATGTGCCATTTTTTCAGTTAACCCCTGTTATATTAACCTTGCAAAATTGCAGTACATACACTATAATATTGCCATGTCACAACAGAATACTGACATTGATACAATCCAGATTCCCATTCCCACTTTCTCACTTGTACTCTGTGTGTGTGTGTGTGTGTGTGTGTGTGTGTTCATCTCCAGTGTAATCACATGTGTGGCTTCACGAATTTACCAATAGAATCAAGAATATAAAAGACAGTTCCTTTGCACCCAGGATTCCTCACATTGTCTTTTGTCAATACCCACCTTTTCTTTGCTTATCAACCCTGGCAACCTCTGATCTCTTTTCCATTTCTAAAATTTTGCCATTGAAAAACATCATAAGAATTGAATTAACACTATAAAACACTATAAATTAACACTATAAATAACACAATTTGTTGGGAATCCATCCAATTCGTTGCATTTATTGATATTTTTCTTTTTTATTGTTGACTACTATGTTATTGTGGTATTGATGTGCCACAGTTTGTTTATGCATCTACGTAAACATTGAAAGAAATATGGTATATTTCCAGTTTGGGGTTATTATGAGTAAAGTTATTGGGAAAATTCTTATGCAGGTTTCATATGAAGTTTTCTGTGGCATAAATTCCCAAAAGTTAAAAATGTTAGATATAAAGTAACCACCTACTAATTTTATAAGAAACTGCCATCTATTTTCCAAAGCAACTCTAACATTTTACAATTGTGTAAATTTTACATTTTGCCATTTTTCCACTTTACAGAAATATATGAGAGATCAGCTCAGTTTTTTCATAGTCTTGCAGGATTTGTTGTTGTAATGATATTTTTTGGACATTCTTTTGGATGTGTGGTGTTTTGTTTTGTTTTGTTTTGTTTTGTTTTGTTTTGTTTTGTTCTTGTAGTACTGGGGATGGAACCAGAGGCCTTCTACCTCCGGGCTGCAACCCCAGACTTACTTTTTATTAAACTTGAAAATGGGGTCTCACTAAGTTGATGAGGTTGTTTTCAACCTGTGATCCTCCTGTCTCAGCCTCCCAAGTACTGAGATTACAAGCATGTGCCACCATACCCGGTAGATGCATGGTTTTAATTTGCATTTTACTAATGGCAAGTGATGCTCAGCATCTTTTCATGTGCTTATTTGCCATGTATTTATTCTCTTTAGTAAAATGCCTCTTCATGCTTTTTTTCTACTTTCTAATTATATTCTTTGTATTTTTGCTGTTTTCATTTTATGTTATTAATATATTCTAGATACTAGTTCTTGGATGGATATGTGGTTTGCAAGTATTTTCTCCTGGTCAGTAGACTGGCTTTTCATCTCTTAACAGAGTCTTTCACAAAGAAGAGAAAGTGCACGTGGAATATTCCCTGAAATAGACCTATGCTGGGTCACAAAAAGTCTTCATGACTTTAAAAGTTTGAAATAACACAAAGTATATTTCCCAATCACAATGTTCTTTTTCCCTGTGCATATGCAGAGAGACAGGGAAGCAGAATTCTTCTTTCTCCCATTTTTCTCAAAAGAATAATAAGGCTGTCATGTTAGGATCCCATTGTATGACCTCCTTCTGCTTTAATTACAATCTTGGTTCTATCTCCAACTACAGTTATATTGGGTGTTGTGATTTCATCATGAATTTTGGAGGGACACAATTCAATTCATAGCATTCCACTCTCTTCCTTTCCAAATTCATGGCCTTCTCACAATCATTCCATTCCAATATCCCCCCAAAGACTTAGGCCATCATCAATAAAGATCATCAATTCCATCTAATAATGATCTAAAGCAGGCGTGGGTTGGATTTGAGGTATGAGTTATCCTAAGGCAAAATTCCTCTCCAGCTGTGATATCAGACAGCTTCAGTGCTTCTAAAATACAATTCTGAGGCAACTATAGGATAGACATCATTCCCTTCCCAAAAGGAAGAGTTTGGGAAGAAGAAAGGGATAAAAGGTTCCAAGAAAATACAAAACTTAGCAAGACAAATTCCACCTGATCATAAGGCTTAAAAGCAATCCTCTGTCACTATTAATATGAAGAACATGATGATATGAGACTATAATGCACCAATAAAAATATTAAAAATAATCCTCTTTGGCTCGAATCTCTGTCCTCCAGGGGAGGCAGCAGTGGTCCCTTGGCCCCAAGTGTTTCACCAGAAGCATCATTAATTTTCATATTAATTTTCATTCTACTTATAAGTGCTATGGGTTCTCAAAAAAAATGAAAGAAACTTTTTCTATCACTCTCCTTCTCCAGCCCTTGCCATAATTGCCTTTAATACCCACTCTTCTATCAAGCATCCCTGCAAGGCAATATAGGCTTTTTCTAGATGCATCTCAAAACTATCCAGTCTGTACCTGTTACTCAGTCCCAATTCCACTTCAATATCATTTGATATTTGCTACGATAACAACAACTTATATCATGGTGCTCGAATCTGTATTATTTCAGCTTTTGCTGCAATAACAGACCACAGACTTGATGGCTGAGACAATAAACATTTATTTTCTCACAGTTCTAAAGGCTAGAAGTCTAATATCAAGGCGCCAGTGTGACCTCTCTTCCTGGCTTGCATACAACTGTTTTTTTGCTATCCTCATAAAGCCTTCTCTCTGTGTTTCTTTTCTGGAGGAAGAGAGAAGAGAGAGAGAGAGGGAGAGAGAGAGAGAGAGAGAGAGAGAGAGAGAGAGAGAGAGAGAGAGAGAGAGAGAGAAACAGACAGAAAAAGAGTTGGTGTTTCTTGCTCTACTCCACTTAGTGTTGTGAAATACCATATGGATTCTCTTTAACTTACAATGGGTTTACACCCTAATAAACCAATCAGTAAGTTGAAAATAGCATACAAGAATGCAATTAATGCACCTGAGCCTACTGAACATCATAGCCTAGCATAGCCTAACTTAAATGTGCTCAGAATACTGACATTAGCCTACCATTGGGAAACATCATCTAACACAAAGCCCATTTTATAATGAAGTGTTGAATATCTTGTGTGGTTTTTAAATGTTGTATAGTCCTGGTTGTTCCCCCTAGTGATCCTGTAGTTAGTTTGGAGCTATGTCTCACTCAGTGTCCAGTATGTATCAATTCCTGGGTATGTATCAATTCCACAGCATTGTAAAGTTTACAAATAGTAAGTCAAGTCATTGTAATTCTAGGTCTATCTGTATATAATTTTGATTAATCTTCACACTCCTGTGAGATTAACATTAACTTCACACATTTTTTATTTCTACCTTATAGGTAAGACAACTAAAGTTCAAAGAATACAGAATAATTTGATGAAGATATTATAACTAGTCAGTATAACTAGTCAGTAAAGTTGTCTGTTTTGACTTCAAAATTCTTTTCACTGTGAAACACAGTAGGATCTCCCAAAACAAGCTGATCATCAGAGCCACTGGAAAAGGTTTGAAAGAAAGCCAGATTCCAAAACACTTGCTTGAGATTAATCGGAATTCTGTGGGGCCTCAAGATCTACAAAGTATGTTATGCCTCCGATGATCACCCCAGTTTGAAATTGACTAACCAATTGTGATTGAAGCAGAACATAATTAAGTAAAAATTATGAAAGGTTCAAGTTAAAATCATATGGGAGAAACTAAAACACCATGGAAGAAAAAGTGAATCCCCAAAATCTCACTAAGCATTTTGATTTATAGCTGAGTCTTTTTAAAAAAGATATACACCAAGTTATGTCCTTCTCAAAGTACCTAAGTCTTGGAAGGAAAAAAAAAAAGTGTCATCAATGCTACTGTTCCATGGTCGTCATTCAAGTATTTGAGTAGCAAGGTCAATAGCCCATTGAGAATAGGGATCTTCTTGTTTCAATCGCTTGAATATATAACCAGTACCTATCATGATTCTTGGCATATAGTAGGTCTTCCAGTGTGTTTATTGAATAAACAACTAGTTCCCTCCTCCAGGAAGAACATCTTAGTCTGATTAAGACTTTTCATTTGTGCTTCTCCTAAAACCTGTGTGTGTAGATATGGTACATCCTTCCCAGCATTTATACTAGTATGAAGTGGAGATTTTCTTGTTTGTTTCTCCTTGCCTTCCATAGAAGATACATTGCTGAGGGCCAGGGTTATATATCATTTTCTACCCATATTCTCAGTATTTAAATCAGTGTTAGGAACATAAAAGGCACTTAGGAAATGAATGGTAAATAAATAAATGATTTGTAAATGCAAAACCGGCTTTTTAATCTCCTAAGGCCAGAATTGATCTCCCGCTGACACGTGTTTCCGGAACTCCAAGCACGACCACATATCTTCAGGAGAGTCAAGGAAGAGGTGCACATCGAAGACAAAAGAGAAATAAATGGGCGTCTGGGAGGAGACACCCTAGTACATAAGTGCACAAGCCGAGCATCATCCTGAGATGAGACACAGGAGCTCGCAGGACTGGGCAGATGAGGAAATGTCTCCCAGAACTAGACTCAATACATCAGCCCTTGTCGTTTTCAACCGGTGCCTTTCGTCATAAAGGACAGCTGCTCAGCCAGGCCAGAATTGTTTTGGCCATCTTCAAGGTCACTGTCCCTACTCAATCTGGCTCTGAGTCTAGCGTCTGGCACATCTAGCTTCTTAAAGTGGATTAGGTCCCCTGTTCCCTCCCTGCTCCTTTCCCAGAGCATGTGCCTTGGCTGCACTCCGGATTCTCAAACCTAAGTGTCTGGTGGTGTTCTCTGAGGACAAGCACCTCTTCAGCCCGTCCCTCTTCGAATCTGAGTCACGTTCTCTGACCTTAGCCCCTATTTCAGACGCTGCAGTTGCCCAAACTTGTCTTATGATAACCACAGGCTTTGCAGCAAGGTCACTTTTAAGTATATTCTGAAAGGAAAGATAGAAATTAATCGGCAGCCAAAGCCCAGATTTAAAAATTGACTTATAAAAGCCAGGCATGGCGGCACACACTTGTAATCCCAGTACTTGGGAGGCTGAGACAGGAGGATGGCAGGATCAAGACCAGCCTCAGCTACTTAGTGAGGCCCTCTGCAACTTAGAGAGACTCTGTTTCAAAATAAAGAATAAAAAATAGCCCTGGGGGTGTAGCTAAGAGGTAGAATGTCCCTGGTAGAATCCCCAGTCCCCCCCCCGAAAAAAATTGACTTATAACTGTCAAAAACAGAACAATGAAGGAATAAATGAATGAATCTCTTTCACAACACTTGAGTAATTCTGCCTTCTCTCTGCTAGTTCCTTAAGAATGACTACATTATTTAACCTTCCTGTGTACATATGGGCTTATACTGAAGGGCTAAGTCCTTCCAGAAAAGCAGTTAGCTAATCACAAAACCCAGTTAATGTAACTGTGCATGCAGGTCTTCTGCCCTGCCTTGATTTCTGCTAGAACTCCATTAAACAAAAAAACCTCAAACAAGGCTGCTGGGTGCAGTTGTTTATACAGAGAACAAAGGAAAGAGTCGTCATCATATGACTTGGAAAGACCACTTCTAAACCCAGTGTAAGAAGATGGGAGATGGCCTGAAACTTAGCCTGGAAAGAGGTGGACACTTAGCCCAGGGAAAGGGTTGGGGAAGAGGGGACCTAAACGCCTTGGTGGACAGCATTCTTACTCCGTCTGTCAGTTGAGTTAGAAGGGCACATTTCACAGTTCAGTAAACATCATGGTGGAATATGGAAAGAAGTAAAAAAGTGAAGCCGGGCGTGGTGACACACGCTTGTAATCCCAGTAGTTGGGAGGCTGAGACCAGAGGATCTGGGTTCGAGGCCAGTCACAGCTATTTAATGAGGCCCTCCGCAACTTAGTGAGACTCTGTTTCAAAATAAAGAATAAAAAATAGGACTGGGGTTGTAGCTCAGAGATAGAATGTCCCTGGGTTCAATCCCCAGTACCACAAAAAAAAAAAAAAAATGGCCCCAGGCTATGACTTTGTGGCTTATGGCTCTTTTATACTAGTCTCTCTCCCCCACATCCTTTCTCCTTAAAACCCACATGCATACACACACACATATGGCTATTTATACCTATCTGTATATATACTAGACATATATACATCTATAGATATGCATTTATATCAATGGATGTGCAAATAATCTAGGCATTCAAGTACACTCAGTATGCAGGTCCACAAGTAGATATATTTTAAAGTAATATAGTAAGTTTTTGTGTGCAAGACTATGATACTTTTGCAGGTGAGCAACTTAGCTGCAAGGAAAGTTGTCTTGTCTAACTTGTGTGGTAATCTCTTATTCTGGGTAACTCTTAGAGTCTTCATTGTAATGCTATTTTTAAGAGTTAGGAGCATGAATGAAAAACAAAGAGAAAGAGAAGGAGGGAGGGAGGGAGGAAGGAAGAGAGAAAAAAGAGAGAAAGAAAGAAAGAAAGAAAGAAAGAAAGAAAGAAAGAAAGAAAGAAAGAAAGAAAGAAAGAAAGAAAGAAAGAAAGAA
>PVLC010046671.1:0-11350 GCA_004027655.1 Graphiurus murinus | reverse complement strand
GTTGAGTGATGTGGACTGGCTGTTCTGAGGACACAGATCCGGGCCCAGGACATGGTCACGCACCTCCAGCCTGGCTCCGGAGGCCTGGACCTCAAGAGCAGGGTGTGCAGCTGGACCTCAGTTAGCTCTCATAGGAATCAGGTCTGCTGTGTTTACTGTGGGTAGTGACTTGTGTTCTCTAAGCCCAGTGGGATAGATATAGAGACACAGCTTCCTTAAAAAGGCAGAGGACAGGGGTGCAACGCGGAGAGCGGGTTGATACTGGAGCAAGCCAGAAACACGGCAGGATTTCAACGATGGTGGGAAGCTGCCATGTTTTGTTTTGTTTTGCTTGCAGCATTGGGGATTGAACCCAGGAGCATTCTACCTCCGAGCTACACCCCCAGTCCTATTTTTTATTTTTATTTTTGAAACAGGGTCTCGCGAAGTTGCGGAGGGCCTCACTAAATAGCTGAGGCTGGCTGCAAACCCGGATCCTCCAGTCTCAGCCTCCCAAGTACTGGGATTACAAGCGTGCACCACCCGGCTTACTGCTGCGTTTTTAAGGCTGACAGAGTTGGGTTTCAAGGTTAGACTTACATGCAATCATCCCATTAGGAAACCGTTAACTCATCATTTTTTCAAACCTCAGAATACATACTTTAATTTGTTCAATGTTAACAAATCTTATTGCATATCTTCAACTGCTGGACATAGCACAAAAAAATTAAGATTTGCGGCCCCAAGCAACGAACCCTTTCAAAAAGGACAGAATTAAGGGAAAACACAGAAATAGGTTGTTATAATACAATATAGCAATTTGAGTAGTACACATGCACGGAGGTAGGTCACTTAATCAGCCTGCTGGCGTCAGAGAAAGGAGGAAGGATAAATTGAAATTAGCCAGGTGAAAGAGAAGGACAGAAGAGACACAAAGAAACCAATGTGTACCCAAACCACATGGAATGCACTTGCAGGGGTCACAGTAGAGAGAAGGCTGCACTTGCTGTGACAGTGCGACTCATGCTTGAATACGAATCCTATATCAGTATCCTTGTCTGTATCTTCTTTATCCTGGCTGTAGTCACGATAAAGAAGTGGATGTGAGGAAGGTCAAGACCCAGTTAAATATTATTTTGTCTTACTTCTGCTTCTCGGTCATGACTCTTTAGAGCTACTTTTCACATCACTCACAGATTTCAGAATGACTCAGCCAGGTGTGGTGGTGTATGCCTGTAATACCAGTACTTGGGAGGCTGAGATAAGAGGCCAGTCTCAACAATTCAGCCAGACCTTCAGGAATTTAGCAAGACTCTGTTTCAAAATTTTAAAAAATAAACAAAATTAAAAGGGCTGGGGGAAGCTGGACGTGGTGGTGCATGCTTGTTATCCCAGTTCTTGGAAGGCTGAGACTGTAGGATCTGGGTTCTCGGCCAGCCTCAGCTACTTAGTGAGGCCCTCCACAACTTAGTGAGACCCTGTTTCAAAATAAAGAATAAAAAACAGGACTGGGGGAGTAGCTCGGAGGTAGAATGCCCCTGGGTTCCATCCCCAGTACCGCAAAAAAAAAAAAAAAGGGCTGGGGGGGTATATCTTGGAGGTAGAACACCCTTGGATTTAATCCCCAGTAAAAAATAAATAAATAATTAAATAATAAATAATAAATAATAATGACAGGCAGGGTGGCACATGCCTGTTAATACAAGTACTTGGGAGGCTGAGACAGAAGGATGGCAGGTTTGAGGCTAGCCTCAGCAACCTAGTGAGACCCTGTTTCAAAACAAAAAATAAAAAGGGCTGGGAGTATAGCTCAGAGGTAGAATACTCCTGGGTTCAATCCCCAGAACCAAAAAGAAAGAAAATGAATTAAGCATTTTAATTAAAAATTATTCAGAATAAGTGTTATTCTAGGTAGATGTCTTTCAAGACCCTACCTTCCTCATCTATAACATGACATGGGGCAGAGGTGGCTATTTCTGCCATTTTGCTGGATCTGAGATCTTAGAATGAATCTGCTTTCTAGAATGTTCTAACATTTTCTAGAATGTTCCAAACGGCTCACTTACCATCAATGTTCCTCTGTTGACGTTGCAGGAGGACTCACTGCCACCAGAACACCTGGGTAAGGTCTCTGCTTCTTGGGCTGCCAATGTTTTCATGATTTTATTTATAACCACAAGAAAGGAACGTGGAGCTATGCATACTTTTGAGTTTTGAGTGGACTTCCTGTCAACATTTTCACATTCTTACAAAATCCAAAACTGTGATTAGAAAGTGTCTTTCGTGCATATTTGAGAATGATACTGTAGTTCCTTATACGTGGAATGCACATTATTGATTATCTGTGTTTATCTCTTGACTTTCTGTGTGCTCCAGCACAGACCTGACTGCTGGAGTCTTAACAACGTCATCTTCTTGGGCCACAAGTCGTTCATTCCCTGTTCCTCATTCCTTCCCTCATGTACTCATTGAGGAAGCAACTACTGAATTCCAGCATCATTAAATTCACAATATTAGCTACCACGGAAATGAAATTAGGAAAAAAAAGCTTTCCTCAAGGAATCTTCATGGTATCTTATAGGAAAAGCTGAGTATTAAAACATGAGGTAGAAAATTTTAAGACCAGTTTAAAGTAAGAATGCAGAAGTCCATGTGTATTAATGTTTAAACATGTACATCTTTGAAACTAATTCTTTTTTTTTTGGTACTAGGGATTGAACCCAGGGGCATTCTGCCTCTGAGCTACACTCCCAGCTTTATTTTTTATTCTTTAGTTTGAAACAGGGTCTCACTAGGTTGATGAGAGCCTCACTAAGTAGCTAAGGCTGGCCATAAACCTGTGATCCTCCTGCCTCCCAAGTACTGGGATTACAAGCGTGCGCCACCATGCCCCGCTTGAAACTAATTTTTAGTATGAGTCAAATACTACTTTTTGCCCCATCAAAGGGACCATGAGACCATGTGGCTTTTGCCCTCTGACCTTACCTCAGTTGGCTTGCCTGCCAATGCTGCCCTCGGCTCCATCTTGTTTCCATGCTCCTTCCAATATTTTCTTGAAAGAGTCCTGGAGAAGTGGCCATACTATTTTAACATGAGTCATGCTAAGCTCTGCACCTTCCTGGAAACTGATTTCCCTGAGGTTCTGTGTAACCCACAAATACTTTTTATGCATGGTCTCTTCCCCTTGTGTCACAGATTCAGTCCCACTGAGTACCAGGGGCCTTCCTCGTCTGGGCCCTCCAGCATAGACCCTTGGGAACCCACCCACTCTGAGCAACTGACCCCAGTGGAGCTGCAGTCAGTGTATGGCAATGGTAAGGACTTCCTAAGGAACAGAGTGGGAAGGAGGAATTTAGCAATATCTCAGGGCTCTTTCATATCCAATTTAAAAATTACATTCCTGGCATTATGTTGGGAATAAAAGATGGTTCTGAAGTTGGTGGCTGGGAAGGTACAGTAGTCTAGTTTTCTTTGCTATAATGAAACACCCAAGGCTTTATAAAGAAAAAAGGTTTCATTAGCTCACAGTTCTAAAGGGTCAAGGACATGGTACCAGCATCAGTGCTGGTGAGGACTTCACAGCCCCACAGTTGCAGGAGGGCACATGAGCGGGAAAGTCACATAGTGAGGCAGGAAGCCAGAGTGAGGAGAGAGGCCAGTAATGACCTCCCACTAGGCTCCCTCTTAAAGGTCCCACCACCTCTTAATGTCACCACCCTGGGGACCAAGCTTCCAACACATGAATCTTTGGGGAGGGGAACCAAATCCAAATCTAAAGGACAGCAGAAAGAGAGCCTGGCATGGGAAAGCTCTGGTTAAAGAAAGCTCTTAACCGGCCAACTATACTGTCTTCTGTTTCCTCACAGTAAATCCTGGAGAGAGTGACATGGATTATTCCCAAATCAGTATCATCTGGCACACCAAGGACATTTCAGGTGGGATGCCTTTCAGACAAAAGGCAGTGAGGTGTCAGTATGTTATCAGACTGAGCAGAAGGTCTTGATCAAAGACTCATCCCAATGCATTATGATGCAAGACCAAAATGCACCAATGAAAGAACATAAAAATAATAAAAAAATTAAAAAAGAGTCATCTCAAATAAGAACCCAACACAGAAGGCATCTCCTGATCCTTCTGTAATGTCAATCATATAACTGACCTCTCCCCTCTTACCTGTCCACACTGCCACCACTACCCCCATAAACCCTTAGCCAACATTGTGACTTTTGTATTTGTTTGGTACTGGGGAACCCAGGAGCATTCTATACCTCTCAGCTTCACCCCCAGCCCTATATTATTTTTTAGTTTGAAACAGGGTCTCACTAAGTTGCAGAAGGCCTCACTAAGTTGCTGAGGCTGGATGGAACCTGCGATTCTCCTGTCTTAGTCTCCCAAGTAGTAGGATTACAAAGTGTGCACCACCGTGTCTGGCTTAGACATCTTGACTTTTTAACTTATGCATTCAGAGGATCAAGCTCAATGCTTGAGAAACCCTAGACTCTTTGAAATCTTTTTTGAATAAATGAATAAACACTCTGCTAACTGAAGCCCCCGTTGTTCTATAACCTTGCAATAGTCTCCTTCTGGCATGGCCTCTTTGAGATGCACAATTGATCAGGTCATTGCCTAGATTGACTACCCTCAATGACTCTCCCTCTCAGAGCAGGACCCATTCCTCTCTGCACGTGGAAGTCTCCTTAGCCTCTGCCTGTGTCCTTACTGTGGCCATGCTGAACATTTGGCTGTTTGTCTGTCTGTCTGTCTGTCTGTTTGGTGGTACTGCAAACTGAACCCAGAGGCATTCTACCTCGGAGCTGCATCCCCAGATCAATTTTATTTATTTGGAAACAGGGTCTCACTAGGTTGCTGAGATTGTCCTTGAACGTGTGAGCCTCCAGTCTCAGTCTCAAGTACTACAATTACAAGCGTGCGCTTAATGCTTGTCATTTTAATGCTTTGCCACTCTTGCTTCCTACCTGTCCTGAAATGTCCTTGCCCCTGGTTTAACTGGTTTCCTTTGCTGGTGTTTCTGGAGGTAGGTCGAGTACCCCTGGGGAGCTCACGGTGACCCCAGTTATCCTTCCCATGTCCTAACCTGGAGGAACCGATCACCCTTCATGGCAACAGCATAGTTCCATATGTATTTCTGAGCCAGGCACCATGGCGCATGTCTATAATCCCAGTACTTGGGAAGCCGAGTCAGGAAGATCTCAGGCTCTTAGCAACTTAGTGAGGCCCTGTTTCCAAATAAGAAAATAAAATTGGGCTGGAGGTGTAGCTAGAGGTAGAATGTCCCTGGATTCACTCCCTAGAGAGAGAGAGGCGCAGCAGAGGTCAAAGTGGCTTTGAACTCATTGTGAGGCAGTCATAAATCAGAAAATACAGGGTTTAATACTTTTCCTTGCTACCCCTACCCACAGCAAATTCACCAAGGATGCTCCGAGAAAATGAGGTGAGTCCGGTCCCTGGCTTTCTCTCCTCTCTGCCCTCCCTCGCCTGTACTTAGGTCCTTACCATTTGTGGGTGTCTCACCAGGAACCTGCAGTCATCTATTCAGAGTTGAAGAAGGCACACCCAGATGACTCTGCAGGACAGGCCAACAGCAGAGGCAGGAACAGTGGAAATGCCACCGAAAACTATGAGAATATCCCCTGTGCACCGGCTGCCTCGGATCACTAGCTCCTTCCCCAGGGCGAGCCGCAGACACCCCGCGGAGCATACTGCCTGTTGTTCTCCTAACCAGGTGCCATGAAATAGAGATAGAGGAGGAGGAGGAGGGTCTAGCAGGGTCGCAAGGGCTTCGAATACAGAACCTCGGTAATACACAGAAATAACTCGGACTTAGGTATTGTGGTGCCTGTTTTAAGACAAGACAGAGCCCTGTAGAAGTTGAATAGCTTATCCAAGGTCATATGCAAATACAAGCAGGACCCAAACCCAGATTTGATCAGCTCTGAACTCTGTTCTTTTTGTTGGGGGGGGGGGTGGGAGAAATTGAACCCAGGAACATTCTAGCTCTGAGCTACACCCCAGCCCTTTATTTTTTTTTTAATTTGGAAACAGACTCTCACTAGGTTGCTGAGTCTCACTAAGTTGCTGACTCTGGCCTTGAACTTGTGGTCCTCTTGTCTCAAGACTGCCAAGTATTGGGATTACAAGCATGTGCCAGCACGCTCAAGTCCCTACTCTTAACTGCCACACTACTCTGCTTTCTGGTTACAGGGATGGCACCAGAATTCTGAAGGTCCAGACAGTGCCATGCAAGAGGAATTATATGCAGTTTGTTAAACAGATGGGTTGGGCACATGCAAATGATATTCTGGATTGTTATAAACCTCTAATCCATGCCACTAAACAAGGTGCAGGTTTTTGTCTTTCCTTGTCTTGGTTTTGCATCGTTCATTGATCCTTTATCTCACCCCTCTGTGATCATTCTGCATGCAATTGGCATTAAAATCGTTTTTCCCTTCTGTTGAGATTTTAACGGTATTTGTGAAAAAATTCCTAGTCACCCTGTTTGAAATTGCTCCAAGTACAGAATCCTTATCAAATCTTTCTCTAAGGAGGTTTGCTTTCCTATGATGTCAAATGTGTGAAGTACTAGGTGTCTCTTACTATCTACACATGTGCTGTTTGCTCATGAGACAAAACATCCCACTTACAGGTATTTTTTTTTTTAATCCATTCTTTTTAGCCAGGCATGGTGGTACACACTTGTAATCCCAGCATTTAGGAAGCTGAGACTGGAGGATCCGGGTTCATGGCAAGCCTCAGCTGTTTATGAGGCCCTCTGCAACTCAGTGAGACCCTGTTTCAAAATAAAGAATAAAAAACTAGGGCTGGGGTGTAGCTCAGAGGTAGAATGCCCCCAGGTTCCATCCCCAGGACCGCAAAAAAAAAAAAAAAAAAAAAAAATCCATTCTTTTTAATGGAGAGTAGTCTTTGATTAGACATATAGATGCTTGATAGATGTCTGATGATGATTGTTAGATAGATAACAGGTGAATGGATTGATAGATAAATAAATAGATAGATAGATGTAAGATAGACACAAATAGATGGCATCTCCAATCACATAGAAGTTGTGGTCTTCAGCTGGGCATGGTGGCACATGCCTGTAATCCTAGTACTTAGAAGGCTGAGACAGGAAAATCCCAGGTTTGAGGTCAATCTTAGCAACTTAGCAAGACCTTGTTTCAAAAAAAAAAAAAATAGAGTTGGGGGTATAGCTCTGAGGTAAAATGCCCCTGGGTTTAATCCCCAGTAATCACTCCCAATAGACCTGAAGAAAAGAAGCTGGTTGGTTTCACTGATGTACACAAGTGTTACAATGTATAGACACCTTTGGTTTACACCAGCCATTGCTCATCACTTTATGTGAATAATAGAACAATGTTTTACTAACCTTGAAGGTAACCCAAGGATAAAAATATACAGCATATTTTAAAATTTGTACTTCCCTCTTGGGAGTCAATAGCTTAGACAACAGAAAGTATAACGTGTCAAAAATTAAAACTTAATCCTAGACTAATGAATTTAACTAGCAAGACAATTCACTGAGCAGGGTGTGGTGGCGCATGCTTGTAATCCCAGCATTTGGGAGGCTGAGACCTGAGGATCCGGGTTCAAATCCAGCCTCAGCTACCTAGTGAGGGAAGCATTCCACAACTTAGTGAGACTCTGTTTCAAAATAAAGAATAAAAAATAGGGCTGGGAGTGTAGCTCGGAGGTAGAGTGCCCCTGAGTTCAATCCCCAGTACCGCAAAAAACAAAAGACAATTCACTGAAGAAAAAAAAGTTGTCTTCTTTTTTCTTCAGTGAAATGTGTGTAAGACCTCATTGATATTTCATGTCTGACCTCATTATGCAATTTTACAACTGATCTCATTGTGTAAAATTACCCTAGACTATGTATATAAGGCATATATAAAACATAAATGAATTTTGTGTTTATACTTGGATTTGATATAAGTTCTTCATGAGCTAAGGATATCAATCCTTTATCTGTTGTGTGTAAGGTAGATATTCATGGTGTCTTATTTGCCTTTTCCTTTTGTTTATATCTTAACATGCCAAAGTTATCCCATAGATTATGAACACATATTCAAGTACTAAGATGTCTCCCCCAGCCATTAGTTAAGGGACACAAGGACTTTGACTGACACTTCCCTAAACAGAAAACTAAGTCTTGAGGTGAAAAGTTTGAGTTTGAGATGAAAAGAGAAAGCACCCAGAAGTGATGTGGAAGACAAGCCACTGTCCTGTTGTGTTCTCAGAAGCAGAGTCAAGACCACCTGGAGTTAGGTGTTGAAGAGAAAGAACAGGAATTGCTAACAGCAAAGGACCATTTCAGAATCACAGACTAAGGGTTGTTGTTTAAGAAATCATAAACCTTGGGGTACTTGGTCTGGAGAGCAGCTCTACTTTTCCAAAAGTAGAATATAGATTAAAGCATTGTTTTGTTTTGCTGTACTATACACTTAGAGGAGGCATGCCCAAAGGAAGGCCTTGCTGATGAATAAGAAGACATACATATCAGGACTTAATACAAGAGCCTCTTTCAGGCCCCTTTGAATCTCTGTTTCTTCTCCTACTAGCCTTTTTGTAGGTGAAATCATATTTATAAAACTATTTTCTTCCTGTAGATGAAATTGTATTTATACACTATTTGTGTGTGTGTGTGTGTGCGCGTGTGTGTGTTTGTTTGTGTGTGTGTCTACCTCTGAGCTATACTCCCAGCCCTATTTTATTCTTTGTTTTGAAACAGGGTCTCACTGTTATGGGGTACGCGCAACCCTACTCGTGGGTTCTTGGTATTTGTGATAAAAAGAATTTTAACACGTACCAGTCAGGAACAATAGGCAGGTCTTTTATTTAGGAACTCAAGGGAAAAACAGGAAAAAGGGGAGGGTAAGGCATGGAGCAGGAGGGCAAAACCGTGAGCATCAGGGAGGTGGGTCGAAGAAAAAAAAGGGAAGGGCCTCTTGCCGACTGGACTTTTATCCCAGGAGGGCAGGCACAGGAAGGGTTTGGATCCTCCTCTTCCTCAGATTCAGGTGGGCGATAGGTGGTCAGATGGGGGCGGAAATTGCAGGTGGGGGCAGGACTTCCGGAGATTAGGGCGTGGGCCTCAGGTGGAGGCAGGACTTCCTAAGAAAAAAACTTCCAAGGGGTGGAGTTAGCTTAACTCTCCAGATTTTAAAAACTATATTTTCCTGGATCCTCCCAATACCATCCTTCCTACCTACCTTTTCCCGCTTCCTAGCCTACCTCATCATCACTAAGTTGCAGAGGGCCTCACAAGTAGCTGAGGTTGGACGCCAACCTGCGGTCCTCCTGTCTCAGCCTCCCAAGTATTGGGATTACAAGTGTGCGCCACCACACCTGGCTTTATAAACTATTCTCTTCTGGACAATTGTAAATTCTCCTCTCTCCCTTCCTTGTATGACAGGAAATTGAATAGATCAACTCCACACAAACTACTCTTAAGATGAATCTTTCCCCATCAAGAGGTAGTTAATATGATTCTTCTTCAGTAACTACTGTTGCCTCTGCCCTTCAGAGGCTGCTTTACATGTGGCCTGAAAAATCAAACAAGAACAGAGGGAAGTAGTCACAAAAAGAGGAAGTAGTGGTTAGTGGGTTCCTAAGAAAGTTCTCAGAAGGTTACAGATTGAAAAGACTGGAAAATCAATAGTTCCAGGCTACTCTTTGTTTCTCCTTTTTTGGTAGTTATAAGCAGGGAAAAAAAATAATAATGATAATAATAATAGACTCCTGTGCCTCCTGCACAACCTACAGGCAAGGTTGGCTCTCTGGCCAATGAATGAATAACCCCGGGGTCCCTTCTCTCCAACAGTTGCAAGAGGGTTGCACCTTTCTCTCAGGCCATGGAAGCTCTGTGGTTACATTCATCTCCACCCCAGTCACCTGCTTGTCCTTCTCCGCCCTAAAAAGTAACCCTATCTGCTGAGGAATGCCAGTGAGGGAGAGAGAAAAGAACTTCAGAGCAAAGAGTAGACTTCAAAGGTATTTCTCCTGATACTGTCATGGGTCAGCATGGTACCTCTCATGGATCCTTGGCCTCCATGGTGAAAAGAATTTCAACATGCGCCAGATAGCGACAAAGGCAGGAGTTTTATTTAGGAAAGTGAGGGACTCGAGGGAGAAGGCAGATGAGGGGAGATCCTCCGGGCCAGGAAGATCTTTGCAGCCTTTTCAGGTCTTTTATAGAACTCCCAAGAAGAGGTGGGCACAGCAGAGGTCTGGACCTTGTCTTCCTCAGCTTTCTTAGCAAGGATGGATGGTGACTGGCTGAGGTCTGACCTTTGTCCTCTCCATGGATCTCAGGAATCCCAGGTGGAGGTAGGGGCCATTGAGATTAAGGGTGTGGGCTCATAGAGGCTTCTGCCTCAAACCAGACACACCCTATAGGGTGGGGTTAAAGATTATGAACTCTCCAGATTTTAAAACTATATTTTTCCTTTCCTTCCCAATCTGTCTCCTTTTTTATTCCTTCTAGTGTACCTCATCACAACCTCTGTGCTATCAATCTCCTCTGGATACGGTAGTTGACCAACCCCAGCGAGGTGGTCTCTGAAGACAAATACACCCAGCATGGATCTTACAGACAAGTCCATGTTCCCTGTGCAGAATCATGATGATCATCATCTGTGCCCAACGTCAGCCCTGCCATTTAGCTTCAGATTCAGGTCAACAGGCCCCTCAAATATCTCTTTATGCAAACTCCATTTGTTCCTGATGGAATGAAAGGTCCTCAGTGCTAATATGGAAAAGAGAAGAGTCTTATTTTCCATGCAGGCTTAACTTTCTTAGAAGTGGGGATTGCTTGTTATTCATAAAATATTGAGTGGGTGCAGTGGCACACACTCGGAATCCCAGCTAGATGGGGGCCAAGGCAGGAGGATCGCAAGTTCCAGGCCAATCTGGGCAACTTAGCCAGATCCTCTCTCAAAATAAAAAGAAATGGGGATGTAGTTCAGTGGTAGAGCACCCCTAGGTTTAGTCCCCAGTAAACACACATACACAAACACACACACACACACACACACACACACACACACACACACACACACACACATTGATAGAACTCTTTTTGTAGCAGGGAACATGGACCAACTTAAGTGATGTTAAGCACAAATGGGAATTGATTACAAAGGAAACAGGATGGCTTTTAGAACACTGAGCAGAAAGGTCAGAAATAAGCTGGAAGCAGGAATGGGCAGTGTCAGTCATCTTGGAACTACCCTGTTCCTGCATCCACACAGATTTCTCAGCCTGACATCAGTGTCTTTGGCAAGCTCCACAACCTCTCCACTCTTCAGCTTCTTCATCTGCAAAGTGAAAATAA
>PVLC010046670.1:0-11350 GCA_004027655.1 Graphiurus murinus | reverse complement strand
GGGCGTGGTGGTGCACGCTTGTAATCCCAGCATTCGGGAGGCTGAGACTGGAGGATCCGGGTTCGCGGCCAGCCTCAGCTACCTAGTGAGGCACTCCGCAACTTAGTGAGACTCGGTTTCAAAATAAAGAATAAAAAATAGGGCTGGGGGTGTAGCTCGGAGGTAGAATGCCCCTGAGTTCAATCCCCAGTACCGCAAAAAATAAAAATAAAAAAAAATAGAGAATAAAAAAATAGGGCTGGGGGTATAGCTCGGAGGTAGAATGCCCCTGAGTTCAATCCCCAGTACCACAAAAACAAAACAAAACAAAAAATAAAAAAAGATGTAGCTCAGAGGTAGAAAATCCCTAGGTTCCATCCCCAGTACTACAAACAAACAAACTCCAAACAAAACAAAAAGGAATTGTACCTCTTAGCCGGCTATGGTGGTACATGCCTGTAATCTCAGTACTTGGGAGGCCAAGACAGGAGGATTTCAGATTTGAGGCTAGATTCAGCAATTTCGTGAAGCCTTCAGCAACTTAGTGAGACCGTGTTTCAACATAAAAAATAAAATAGTGCTGGGGGTGTAGCTAGGAGGTAGAATCCCTCTGAGTTCAATCCTCAGTACCAAAATAAATAAATAATTGCAACACTTTTAATAAACTTATTCCTAAGCATTTTATTATTATCATTTTTATTTTATTTGGTGATACTAGGATTGAATCCAGTGGCGTTCTACCTATGAGCTACACCCCCGGCCCTTTAATAATTTTTTTTTTGTTTTGAAAACAACAGTCTTACTAGGTTGCTGAGAGTCTCGCTAAGTTGCCGAGGCTTCCCTTGAACCTTCGATCCTCATGTCTTGGCTTCCGAAGTACTGGAACTACAGGTGTGTGCCACCACACCTGGCAGGCATTTTATTATTAATGATGCAATTATAAATGGAACTGTGTGTGCATTGTGGGGAGGGGGGTTACTGGGACCCAGGGCTTTGTGCATGCTATGCAAATGAGCTACCACTGAGCTACATCCTTAGCCCTTTTTAAAATTTATTCTGAGGCAGGGTCTCGAGTTGGCCAGCCTGACCTGGAACTTGTGCTCCTGCCTCAACCTTCTCCTGAATAGCTGGGATTACAGGCATGTGCCACCATGCCTGGCAGTTGAAGTGTTTTCTTAATTTCATATTCAGACTGTTCATTGCCAGTGTATAGAAATATAACTAATTTTTGTATATTTGTTTCATATCCTGCAACTTTCCTAAACTCATTTATTCTAATTGGTTTTTGTTTTGGGGGAGGAGTGTCCCTTAGAATTTTCTATATATAAGATCATGTTATCTGCAATAGGGATGGTTTTATGTCTTCCTATCCTATCCAATTTGTAGCTTGCTCCTCCCTCCTCCTCCCTCCCTCCCTTCTTTCCTCCTTCCTTCCTTCCTTCCTTCCTTCCTTCCTTCCTTCCTTCCTTCCTTTCTCGGTACTAGGGATTGAACCCAGGGGCATCCTACTTCTGAGCTACATTCCCAGCCCTATTTTATGAAACAGGGTCTCACTAAGTTGTGGAGGGACTCACTAAATTGCTAGAACTGGCTTCAAACTTGTGATCCTCCTGTTTTAGCCTCCCAAATACTAGGATTACAAGTGTGCACCACCTTGCCCAGCTTAAATATCATCATATTTTTTGACTCCCACATTTATTCCTTTTGTCCAGACCACTCCATTGAACTTCACCATGTTCCAGCTAACTCTTCACTTGACTAGAGCTCCACTCAGATTTCCCAAGCGTCTCTAACTTTAAAAAGAAGCTGAGCACACCTGTAATCCCAGTATTTAGGAGGCTGAGACAGGAAAATTGCAGGTTTGAGAACAGCCTCAGCAATGTAGCAAGACTCTCAGCAACTCAGTGAGACCCTGTTTCAAAACAAAAATAAAAGCCAGGCGTGCTGGCACATGCTTGTAATCCCAGTATTTAGGAGACTGAGATAGGAGGATTGCAGGTTCACGGCCAGCCTCAGCACTTTAGTGAAACCCTCCTCAATTTAGTAAGACCCTGTTTTCAAATAAAAATACAATAGGGCTGGGGGGTGTAGCTTGGAGGTAGAATGCCCCAGGGTTTAATCCCCAGTACTGCAAAACAAAAACAAAAAACAAAGCAAAGCCCAAAGCGACTGCTTGGTTTCCTTCACCAGCTCACGCAGGCCCCGCCCCCATCACCTGTGCAAAGGAAAACAAACCACCCAGGGAGAATGAACAAAATCTATTTGTTTAATGCTTGCTAGAGCCTGGGAGCGACCACCATCACTTGCACCTGGCAGAGACTCAGGTGGGCAGAGGAGTGGGAAACCTTTTAGAAAAAAGAGAGGGCTCAGGCGTGCCCTCAGTGGAGGCTGTCATCCTAAGGATGCTGGAGGCGGCTCACTAGAGGTGGGACATCCTGTTAGTTATTGGTTAGGGCCCCATTTGGCTTTTTCTCACTGGCCCTAGATTGGAAGTGGTGATGAAAATGAGGGAAACCATCATTTATTCATCAAGTCCTGACTGTTTGGCGCTGATTGCTACAAGGGTGGTTGATTGGCTTCCTGGACCGTTTGCTGTAGATAGCAGATTGGCTTCCCATACTGATTGCTGCAGATTGCAGGGCAGAATTCTGTCTTTATATGTGGTCTGGTCTTTGTAGATTTGGATACAGATGCTCCTTGATTTACGATGGAGTGATGTCCTTATAAGCCCATCAAGAGTTGAAAAATATGTTAGGTTGAAAATGAATTTACTACACCTACCCTGCCACACATCCTGGTTTAGCAACACACTGCCCTGGGGAGCTTCAGTTATTCACCCTTGGGATCTGGGGCTGGACTCCAGCTTTCTGCCGCTGCCAGGTATCACAGAAAGCGTCATACTGCACGTGCTAACCTGGGAAGAGATTCAAACTCAAAGTTCACAGAACAATTTCTCACCCATGGACCTTTGAAATGCACAACAAACAACTCGTGAGCAACCCAGCCCATGTCCTTAGCCCACATCCTTGGCCTGCATCCTTGCCTACAAAAAATAACATGATGTAAGCTGGGTGTGGCATTGGACTCCTGTCATTCCAGTACTTGGGAGACTGAGGCAGGAGTATCACAGGTTCCAGACCAGCCTCAGCAAGTAATGAGATCCTGTTTCAAAATTTAAAATAAAAAGGGCCAAGGGTGTAGTTTGGAGATAGAATGGCCCTAGGTTCAATCCCCCAGTGCCACACACACACACACACACACACACACACACACACACACACACACACTAATAAATTAAATTAACGTGATGTGAGAGCAATGCTCAAGCATAGGAAAAGTGGGTGCAAAATTGTGTAACTCCAACCTGACTCTGTCTCTAGTTCATCCCCCAGCTATTGGCCCTTTATAAATACTAATGCCCCCAACAAGGGGCTGCTATTTCTCTTTTTGGAGATGGAGGATTCTCCATTGAATGTGTATTCCCTGCTTTACTCCAAAAGCTGTCTCACTCTTGAGATAGTCCACATTCTCCCATAAATGTGTATCTGCTTTCCTATAAATCAGTTTGTTTTTTTGGGGAAAAAAAGTATGTTTTTTGTTTTTTCTCTCTTTTTTTTTTTTTTTTTTTTTTTTTTGTGGAACTGGAGACTGAACCCAGGGGCAGTCTACCTCTGAGCTGCATCCACAGCCCTAATTTTTATTTGGAAACAGGACCTCACAAGATTGCTGAGTCTGGCCATGAACCTGCAGTCCTCCTGTCTCAGTCTTCCAAGTAGTGGGATTACAGGCGTATGACACTGCGCCCAGCTTTGTTTCTTTGTTTGTTTGTTTTTCAGTACTGGAGATTGAATCCAGGGACATTCTACCACTCAACTACACCTCCAGCCTTTTTTATTTTTTTATTTTGAAACAGGATCATGTTAATTTTCTAAGACTGGCCCCCAAACCTGTGATCCTCCTGTCTCAGCCTCCCAAGTACTGGGATTATAGGCATGCACCACCACACCTGGATAAAAAGTCTGGCTTCTAATGAATGTGAATGGCTTGTGTACCATTGTAAAGTCAAACCATCATAAGCTGGAGGACCTCTGTATCCATTCTTTTACACTTTCATATTCTACTCCCAAATATATTATATCCCACCACTTTTCCTCCTATCTACATCCTGGATTCTGTTATTTATTTATTTATTTATTTTGAAAAGGCTACCATCTGGTTCCCACATTTCAACACTTGGAAACATCCCTTGGAATGACCTCCAAAGGCAATGTGGCCATGGAGTCCTGTCCCCAGCCCTCAAACTCCCCCATGGTCTCCGTGCTCTGTCTCACCTCCTCCCACCTCTCTCCCTCCCTGCTGCACACCTCTCTCCAGCTCCATCTTCTTCCAGGTCCTCTCTCTTTTCTCTTTCTCAACTTGGGCACTTTCCCTTGGTGTCGAATCTGTCCCCACCGCCTCCCATCTTCCAGCTTCAGTGGACTGAGGCTCAGCAGCCTCCCTGACCAGCCCTGTCAGCCAACTCCCCACATCTGCCCTCTGCTTTCTTTGGCACCTACATTTTTAAAAATTATGGATACAGCCGGGCGTGGTGGCACACGCTTGTAATTCCAGCATTCAGGAGGCTGAGACAGGAGGATTCGGGTTTGCGGCCAGCCTCAGCTACCTAGTGAGGCCCTCTGCAACTTAGTGAGACCCTGTTTCCAAATAAAGAATAAAAAATAGGGCTGGGGGTATAGCTCGGAGGTAGAATGCCCCTGAGTTCAATCCCTAGTACCAAAAAAAAAATTATGGATACATTCACACATACCACAATGAGAAAAACAGGACCATCCATGCACCTGCCACCCAATTTCAGCTATGACTGACATTTTTGTTTCAGCTACTTTCTGACATCTTTTAGGAGTATTTCCAAAGTCAAACCTAGGTGTCAGTTCATCTCTATGTATTCCAGGATATATCTCAGGAATTTTTTTTCTTTCACAGGACCATCATACCATTATCTCATGTCTCAAGCTTAATTATTCCTCTTGTTCTCTTGTACACAGCTGGGGATCCATCTCCCCTGATTGTCTCAGGAAAATCTGTTTACAGTTGGTGCCTTTGAACCAGGACCCAAATGTTAACTCTAAATGATATTGGTTCAGAGAAGCCCTTTTTTTTTTTTTTTTTAACTGGGGATTAAACCCAAGGGTGTTCTACCTCCGAGCTACACCCCCAGTACTATTTTTTTATCCTTCATTTTGAAACAGGGTCTCACTGAGTTTCGGAGGGCCTCACTCAGTAGCTGAGGCTGACCATGATCCCAGATCCTTCAGTCTCAGCCTCCCAAGTATGGGGATTACCAGCGTGTGCCACCACACCCAGCTCCTTGAGTCTTTTCTGAGACGCTAATCTCCCTGTCCCCGTGGTAGGTAGGTGTTTTGTTTTGTTTTGTTTTTCTTCTTCTTCTTTTTGTGGTACTGGGGATTGAACTCAGGGGCATTCTACCTCCGAGCTATACCCCCAGCCCTATTTTTTATTCTTTATTTTGAAACCGAGTCTCACTAAGTTGCAGAGGGCCTCACTAGGTAGCTGAGGCTGGCCGAGAACCCGGATCCTCCGGTCTCAGCCTCCCCAATGCTGGGATTACAAGCGTGCGCCACCACGCCCGGCTGTAGGTAGGTGTTTGTTGGGGAGAACAGGTCATTTTTCCTACACAGGGTTCCACATTCTGAATTTGGCTGGTTTCACTGAAACTACAAGAGTGAGAATGTTTTTCTCACCTTTTTTACTTAGAACCAGAGGAGATATGTTCTGGCAAGCCGATTTCATCCGTGGTTCCTAGAGGTGGGGGTCTATCGGACAAAGATCTTGGAATTTAAAAAAATTGGCAGGTGCTGCCCCAAGGTGATGTTTATGCAAAATCCCCAACCTTATGAGAACACCTGTTTCCTAGCCCTGTCCCGCCAGAGCCAAGGTCTAGTGTACTGGTATTAACATGTGGTAATTCTGCTTTAGACCACCAGAGGGCACCATGGGTCAGGACACTGGACACAAGAGGCTTGGGCTTTGGCTCCCTTCTTGGAGGCCAGGAATCTGGGTGGTGTTTTGAGAATCATATGTCTAAGTAATCAGGGCAGACAGGAGGGCAGAAGAGGACAAGAGACTGATCAAGTAAATCAGAGACGGCCCCGAAGAGGGAAGGGTTGAGTGTCAGATCGGATGGCTGGCTTCTGGAAAGTCAATCTCTTTATAGTTCTGTGACTAAAACTGAATGCTAATGGGAGGCTGAGACAGGAGGATTGCAGGTTCGAGGTCAGCCTCAGCAAGTTAAATAGAGCCTCAGCAATTTAGCAAGATAGTTTGAAGATAAAAAATAAAAAATGAGCCGGGCGTGGTGGCGCACGCTTGTAATCCCAGCATTCGGGAGGCTGAGACCGAAGGATCCGGGTTCGCGGCCAGCCTCAGCTACCTAGTGAGGCACTCTGCAACTTAGTGAGACTCGGTTTCAAAATAAAGAATAAAAAATAGGGCTGGGGGTATAGCTCGGAGGTAGAATGCCTCTGAGTTCAATCCCCAGTACCGCAAAAAAAATAAAAAATAAAAAAAATAAAAAATAAATAAAAATTAAAAATGAAGAATTACATTAAATTAACGTTCATTTTCTTCTCTTTTTCTCCTCTGGGTGCTGGGAACATTCTTACACTGAGTTACAATGCCAGCCTTTTCTATTTTTCTAACTTTTGAAGCAAGGTCTTGCTAAGTTGCCGAGGGTCTTGCTAATTACTAAGGCTGGCCTTGAATCTGCCATCTTCCTTGTCAGCCTTCCAGGTACTGAGATTACAGGTGTGAGCCACCACACTTAGTGGTAAATCGGTTTTAATTAATTAATTAATTGGTATTGGGGATTGAAACCAGAGGTATTCTACCTCCAAGCTACACCCTCAGTCCGATTTTATATCTTATTTGGAAACAGGGTCTCACTAGTTTGCTGAGAGTCTCGCTAAATTGTTGAGTCTGGCTTTGAACCTGCAATCCTCCTGTCTCGGCCTCCCAAGTAGTGAGATTATAAGTGTGTGCCACCACACCCAGCGGTAAATGGGCTTTAAAACTTCTGTTTTGGCTGGGCATGGTGGTATATACCTGCAATCCCAGTACTTAGGCTGAGACAGGAGGATTGCAGGTTTGAGGCCAGTCCCTGTAACTTAGTGAGACCCTATTTCAAAATAAAAAGTATGGGGTGTAGCTCCGAGGTAGAATCCTCTTGGGTTCAATCCCCAGTACTACACACAGTATTTTTTTAATATTAAGAAAGCCTACTTACCATATCACCAGTGTGTGTGTGTGTGTGGGGGGGGGTTGAACCTTTGAGTGACATCCTCAGCCTTTTCTATTTTTTTTTTTTTTTTTTTTTGCAGTACTGGGGATTGAACTCAGGGGCATTCTACCTCCGAGCTATACCCCCAGCCCTATTTTTTATTCTTTATTTTGAAACCGAGTCTCACTAAGTTACGGAGTGCCTCACTAGGTAGCTGAGGCTGACCGCGAACCCGGATCCTCTGGTCTCAGCCTCCCGAATGCTGGTATTACAAGCATGCGCCACCATGCCCGGCGAGCCTTTTCTATTTTATTTTAAGACAGAGTCCACTGAGTTGCCAAGGCTGGCCTTGAACTTGTAATCCTCCAGCCTCAGACCACTCAGACACCATGCCTGGCTCATATCACCCAGGTTTTGTAATATTCTGCAAATAATATTTTTTATATTGATGTTTAAAATAAATATTTAAAATAAAAAGCTGGAGGATAATAACCCAATGTAGGGAAGCTCCCATTTTTTATAGCAAGATGTTTGATGGTCTTCTTATGATATTTCAGGCTATTATTATTATACTGATACTGAGGATTGAACCCAGGGACATTCCACACCTGAGCTGTACCCCCAGCCCTTTTTATTTTTTATTATGAAATAAGGTCTTGTTGAGTTGCTGAGGGCCTCACTAAGTTGCTGCAGCTGGCCTTGAACCTCTGATCCTCCTGTCTCAGCCTCTCAAGTATTGGGATTACAAGCATGGGCCACCATACCCAGCTGTTGTTGTTGTTTAAGTCTAAGCCCCTCTGGGATTTGAATTTGCCTTCTAGAGCACTCTTGGGAAGCCAGGCAAGTTTTTAGGAATGGCGCACGTGGGCACTTTGCTAACATGGACACAAACCCAAGCATCTCTTCCTGAGGGCTCTGGACAGTACTCCTGGGTGTGCATTTCTGAGATAGGAGGTGTCCAGCAGACAAAGACCAAAGGACACACAGTCTATCTACCCCCACACAGTCTACGCACACGCTGCCTCCCAGGGGACTTCCCTCTCATCTCTGCTGCTCCCAAAGCTCAGGGTTCGGAGCTCTGGGCTGAGAGAGAGACTGCATCTTGTTCAAAGGAGGAGGTGGGAGACCAGGAAGAGCCAGGCAGCTAAGAACAGCAAGGCTCTGAGAAATCAAATCATTTCTCTCTGTTAGACTCAGATATGCAGCACTCTGACACAGTTTGTGAGTGTCTCATTCATTCATTCATTCATTCATTCATTCATTCTGTGTGTGTGGCATTGGAAATTGAACCCAGGACCATTCTACTTCCGAGCTATACCCCCAGCCCTATTTTATTTTTATATTTATTTATTTAGGCACTGGAGATTGAACTCAAGAGCATTCTACCTCTGAGCTACATCCCAGCCCGAAACAAAATCTTGATAAGTTGTCGAGGCTGGTCTCAAACCCACAATCCTCCTGTCTCAGCCTCCCAAGTACTGGGATTACAAGTGTGTACCACTACACCTGGCTTTTATTATTTTATTTTTATATTGATTGATTGACTGATTGATTGTGGTACTGGGGGATTGAACCCAGGGATGTTCTACCTCTGACTTAGGCCCTTATCTACATTTATTCATTTATTTTATTTTATGGTTTTTTTTTGTTGTTGTTGTTGTACTAGAGATGGATCCCAGGGGACTTCTACCTCTGGGCTACACCCCCAGACCTACTTTATTTTTTATTTGGAGACAGGGTCTTGCTATGTTGCTGAAAGACTAAGTTGCTGAGACTGGTTTTGAACCTGTGATCCTCCTGTGTCAGCCTTCCAAGTACTGGGATAGCAGGTGTGGCGAGTGGGTGGGTTTTCCTACACTAACTGGTAGTGGGCACCAACTGGGCTGACACTGACTGCCTAAAGTCCCCAGGGATCCAGAGGGCACGGGCTCCCTCCACAGGACTGCCCCCACCCAGAGCCCATTACAAGTGGAGGGTCCCCAGGTTACCCACAGCCGCCACACTAGGTGGCTACAAATGCAGCGAGGCGGAAACCAAAGCCAGACTAGAAAGTTGTCTCTCTAGGTTGCTGAGAGTCTTGCTAAGTTGCTGAGGCTGGTCAATAATAAGAGGACAATGATAAAGGTCACAGCTCAAAGCACAAACAAAACAAGACAAAACAAAAATAACAAAAACCCAGGAGCACGCTCTAAAGATTTTTTGTTTTGTTTTGTTTTGTTCTTGATCAAACTCAGGGATGTCCTACCTCTGAGATACACCCTCAGCCCTCTTTTATTTTTTATTTTGAAACAGGATTTTGCTAAGGTGGTGAGACGGCCCTCAAACCTGAAATCCTCCAGTCTCAGCCTCCTAAGTACTTTAATTACAGATGTGGGCCACCATGCCAGCTCCAGATGGGTCTCAAGTGCACCACAGCCCCTGTTTGCTTCTTGTAACTTTTCACTTTCCTGACTCTATCAAGCCCCCACCCACGCCTTCCCTGCTCTGCTCCCCCTTTCTTTGAAAACACCCAGCGGCCTCTGTGCTTATTGGAGTACAGTTCACATTGGACTTTTCCTTACTGGGACAGTCACTACTGATCAAACACTGTCCTTGCCTCTTTAACAAAGTGTTGTTGCTTTTGCCTACTGTGTCTCTTTCATTCAACCCCAAGAGGAAGGGACCTTGCCAAGCCTGAGGCCTCACCCACATGGGGAGACCGGGGCACTGGAAGAGGAATTCGGAAAGCAAGCTGCGGTTTTCTGGGAGGTCAGCTTGGCTTTGAGACCCCATGCCCCCTTCCTACCTGCCACCAGCCGCCTCTCCCCGCCTCAGTTTGTCCCCTGGACAACTGAGAATCATTGTCTGGTTTTTGAAATGACACTTAAGCTAATGTCCATAAAGAGCCAGGAATGTGACAGTTACTTCTGGGGTGTAGCTTAGAGGTAGAAGCCCCTGAGTTCAATCCCAAGTACAATAAATAAATAAATAAATAATCTAATTAATTGACTGACTGAATGAACAAATAATTTGCAATTGTCCCATGCCCGCCCTTCCTTCCTTCCTTCCTTCCTTCCTTCCTTCCTTCCTTCCTTCCTTCCTTCCTTCCTTCCTTCCCCTATTGGGGATTGATCCCAGAGGGAGTCCACCTCTAAGCTATACCCTTAGCCCTTTTTATTTTTTTTATATTGAAACAGGGTCTTACTAGGTTGCTGAGGTTGGTCTTGAACTTGTGAACCTGTGACCCTCTTGTCTCTGCCTCCCAAGTACTGGAGTTACAGGTGTGTGCCACCATGCCCAGATACCTTTCTTTCTTTCTTGACTCTAAGCTCAGGAGGCCAGGGACTGAGTTCTATGTCCCTCCCAGCTCTCAGATACCACTGGGCACAGAGCAGGTACCTATTTAACACCTGTTGATTAGGGATTAAAGCCACCATGGGAAGGAAGGGGACAATCAGGTCAGAGGGGAATCAGGTCAGAGGTCTCACAAGAATAAGCTGGGGATGTGGACAGGGGCTCCAGGGCAGGGCTGGGAACTGAGGTGGTGGGGATTCTGTATCTAGCTACCTGCTTCCTGCTCAGCCCCAGAGCCGGAACACCGCTGGAGTATGATCAACATGTATTCAATAGTTGTAGGCAAGCCAGACATGGTGGCAGACGCCTGTAATCCTAGTACTTAGGAGGATGAGACAGGAGGATTGCAGCTCGAAGCCAGCCTCAGCAACTAGCGAGACCCCATTTCAAAATGAAAAATAAAATGGGCTGGGGGTGAAGCTCAGAAGTAGACTGCTCTGGGTTCAACTCCCAGTACCAAGAAAAAAGAAAATGTTATAGGCAGCTTTAAGGCCACACAGAGCTGGGAGGGGATTCCAGGTCACCTGTATAGATCACTGTACGATTTGACCCAGCAGAGCCCCGGTTTCCTGGTCTGTAAAGTCAGAATGGCAGCCAGGTGTAGGCCTTTAATCTCAGTACTTCGGAGGCTGAAACAGGAGGATTGCAGTTCCAGGAGAGCCTCAGCAACTTAGTGAGACTCTCAGCAACCTAGCCAGACCCTGTTTCTTCTTCTTTTTTTTTTTTTTTTTTTTTTTTTTT
>PVLC010046669.1:0-11350 GCA_004027655.1 Graphiurus murinus | reverse complement strand
TTACATTGTTTTCTTTCTCAGTTCCTTTCTATCAGTATGCTTACAGGATACATAATAGAGCACATAGCTAGACAGGGAATGGCAGAATGGGATCATGGGTAAGGGTATTTGGTGCTTTTGTTGTTGTTTTCTTGGTACTAGGGATCAAACATGCCAGGCAAGCACTCTGGTCCTCAAGCATGCCAGGCAAGCACTCTGCCCCTGAGCTATATCAGCCCTAGGGATCTTTAAATTATGATTAAAGAGGAAAAAAAAAAAAAAAAGAAAGAAAGAAAAAACCGAATATAGGAGACAGACATACTGATCTTTGAAGACAACACAGGTAACTGACTACAGTGTACTTCCACAGAATGTTCTTAGACCTCCTTGGCAAAAAAATCTCTTTGACTTGATTATTTAAAATGAAAATCTCAGACCTTTAAAAGGAAAAGGGTGGAAAAACAAGCCAAGTGTGATGGCACACACTTGTAATCTTAGTACTTGGGAGACTAAGACAGGAGGATAGCAGGTTCGAGGCCAGCCTCAGCAATTTATTGAGACCATTTCAAATTAAAAAAAGAAAATAGGGCAGAGGGTATAGCGTGGAGGTAGAATACCCCTGGGTTCAATCCTCAATACCAAAAAAAAAAAAAAAGCCAGCCTATGGAAGGAGGGACAGTATCTCAGGTAGAGAGAATGACATATGCCTGTGCCAAAGTGTCATATTTGTAGAATCAATGTTACTGAAATACAAGGGAAGTAGACATAAGAAACAATTTGAAGCAGGAAAATGTGGCCAAATTAACTATTCTAATGAACATTCCAGTTGCTTTTAGGAAAACAAATTTAAGGTAGGAAGGACAGGAAACAGAAAGACAAAGACTGATATATCCTGATGAGTATGATAAGTACAGAGGGTAGAGTGGTAGCAGTTGAGATGGAGAGGAAGGATGAGAAATATTTTAGAGGTATACTCTTATTATCTTCAGGTGTGATAAATGCACAAATTCCAGTCTTCTTGTTACTTACTATCTCAACAAGAACCTAGAAACCCAAGAGAAATTATAAGAATTTGGTGTTATTTTGAAAGCTTTCTATCCATCACCATCACCAACACATGCACACACACACACACTCTTTATTATTTGTGGTAAATAAAAGAAAAACTTTTAAAGCAAAAACAGGCCTGTATCCGTTTCCAAAACAGCAAGGGAGAGTGGGAAAGCCATAGACTGACATATAAGGAATAGATGGTAGCAGTTTTGAAGAGAAAAAAGAAAGCAGTTACTGGAATCTTTACCAAAGTAGAAAAGAGAACATTGGGAAGTGAGCTAGAAGCGCTAAGCAAAGATTTAGTTTGAAGACAATAAATTGCTTTCAAACTTTGGCACCTAACCAAGACACATCCGTGTCCTGTCTTTGCCTTGTTCTTATTATTTCTCTTCATTCCTGTTTTATCTTTTAAGTTTGTTGAATCTGATCTTTTATTTCATGGGTTTAGTTACTTCCTTACCAGAAAGTTACAAGTTTCTTTCTAATTATATATAACTCGTTTGTAATATTGGCAACTTTATGTTCAATGAATAAGCTAAACATATTTTTAACTTTAGCCATAGGAAATTAAAACCTGGTTGAAAGACAACAAAATGTGCTTTTCAGATACAGTTGAAATGCTTGTTTTATTGCCTGAGCACTGGTTCCTATGACTAAAGTGGGGAGACATGATTTTTATGATGGGGAAAAAAAACTTCATGAAAATGTTAATTTCCCATTCCCTCAACCCTCACAATAAACACAAGACTTTCACTTGTACATATTTGTCTTTTAGAGGTTCTCTAGGCTTATATCACTCTTTAAATAGTATCTTGTATACCCTAAGTTCCCAAGTCATTTTTATATACTTGTTATATCTCAAGTTTACGTATTCTAATAGTCAACTCTGAAAACCTTGACAGTAGAAGAAAAATTTCTGTGCCTTTAACAGTAAGCCTACTGCATAGATTTTGAGTGAAAAGATAGGCATTGTTTTGTGTATGTGTGTGTGTGTAGGGGGGGTGGTATTACTGGCGTTTGAACCCCAGGACCTTTTAACTCTGAGCTGTAGCCCCTATTTTTTCATTTTAATTTACTTATGTTTGTTTGTGTGTGTGTGTGTGTGTGTGTGTGTGTTACTGGGAATTGAACCCAGGGGCATTCTACCTCCGAGCTATGTCCCCAGTCCCATTTTTTATTCCTTATTTGGAAACAGGGTCTCACTAAGTTGCTGAGGGCCTCACAAAATAGCTAGGCTGGTGGAGAACCCAGATCCTCCGGTCTCAGCCTCCCAAATACAGGGATTACAGGGGTAAGCCACCATGCCTGGCTGAAAGGCATCATTATAAATACTAAGTAACAGGTAATAGTAATATCCTATACAATGTAGGAAGTTAACTATAAGTTCCTAAAATGTTGTTTTAAGATGGATGTAAACTATAGAAATTGGAGTGGTTATTATGTGGCTTAGTTTGACAAGTTATGAGTAATGATAAATTTAAGAAGGTGAACTACAACTGGTAAAAAAGCTAAATGATAGGCTGAAAAGTTTGGAGTATTTTCAACATCCAGTGATAACTGAAGGTATTATTTTCCCCAGAACTAAAGAATCCAGAGAGCAAAGATTATAAATCCATATATACCTTGGCTCAAAATCTGTTTCTCTCACTTAAGTCTTAAAACATCAACTTATTTTTTAAAAAACGTGTTGTTATAAAGTACATAGCATAGAGTATAGCTTAGTTAATACTTTTCTCAGTCTCTCAATCCTGATACTGTTTCAGGGAAGCAGGAAACACATTAGCTCCACAACTTACTAGAAGGGAAGTCTGTAAATCAGTGATTATAAAATAGTACTACCTTGTAACATGTTGTGTTAGAGGTAAGTATTGGGTATTATGGGAGCTTAGAAGAGAGCCACCTGACAGAGACTATACAAAAGCTCTTCTCTGCTACACAGTTAAGGGAAATTTCTCACTAGTATTTTTTGCAAAAATTGTAAAATGTACTTAGCAAAAACTATGTATCATTGCATCCTTATGTATTGACCAAGTTCAAAAGCCTTTAAAAAGTCTGTATGTAAAACAGGGATTCAAGGCTGTGGTTTTATGGAGCTATAAGAGATAGATGTTCTATCTAGTTCTTCTGGTAAGGTCTACAACATATGAACAGTGCAACCAAAATGTTATATTTTTTTCCTCACCCTCAGGAATCTACTTGAACACGGATCAGCTTATGTTGGACTTAATGCTGCTCTCTGTGGCCTAATAGCAAACAGTCTTTTTCGCCGCGTCTTGCATGTAACACAGGCTCGTATAGCTGCTGGCTTACCAATGGCAGTGATTCCATTTGTGACAGGATATACATCTTACAAAGGTCTTGTAAGTTTACCTTTGATTACAGGTAAATTCAATAAACAGTATTTATTACTTTATATTTATTACTTTCAACTTTAGTACTTAATCATTAATATCAAGTAGCTTTATGCTGTAATGTAGTTTCGGTAAGACTGAATCTTGCTAGACCGTTATGTGGCAACTAATTCATATTAGGATGCCCTAATAACCAAGTAAACACATACATACACAGCACTTCTAAATATTTTCCTTTAACTAATCTTTTCCACAGTACTCAAAAAGTAATATTTGGAAACTGCATTTTTAAATAAAAATGCTAGCTCTACCTTAGATTTTTAAAAATCTATATTTTATAGAATTCCTTAAGAGGAAGATTTTTATAGGAATATGACTCCAGTAAATCTCTTAAAGCACTACATGCATGTATAAGACTTCTCAATAGATTTAATTTCGTTTTGAAAATTTACAATGTGTAGTGAGTACCTTGAATATACTAACCACAAAAAATATTTTAATAATTTAAATAAAAATACTACTATCATGGGGGCTGAGGACAGTTCAGTTCACCTACTTTTTCTTTTTGTTACTGTTAAATGCTGCTCCAGATTTGATTAAATTGGATGAATTTTTGTTTGAATTTCCATGACCAGTGTGGAAAGAACTTTTTCTGATCCAGAGAAGCCTGACCAATAAATCAAACAGAATAAAAATATTAGCCCAGGTCAGCTGATACGAAACAAGTGCAGAAATCTAGAAACAGCCCATACCTTGAGATAATTTATATCCAAGTCCAGAATCAGAGAACTTTTTTCCTAAGATGATTCCATGAGTGTTTCCTTGCTATTTTATGTTTTCCCGGCATGTAATTAACACCTGTCTTGTGTAGTAGGAATCTAACTCAGGGCCTTGCATATACTAAGCAAGCACTTTACCATTGAGCTTTATTCCCTCAGCCCCTAATTATACCTTTCATTATAACTTTCAGAATTACATTTGCTGTTTTATTGCCTGAAAATATCTGTAAAAAACATAAGTGGGTCATATATTCTTTAATATGTTTGCTTAACTATCATAACCATTGCTTCCAAATCTAATTTACTTTCTAGGTTATTTGAGTTGTGAAGCCTGTACTGTCATACGGGCTGGAATGGTTGGTTTTGTCTTTGGAGCTCTATACCCTGTTATCTTGGCTATACCTGTGAATGGTGGCCTAGTAGCCAGGTAGGATTGTTTTCTCATAATTATTGTAAACCTTTAGTAATATATATGTACAAAACTCAAAACTTTGAAAACATCAAGTATATTTTCTCTTTCTAAGGCATTTAGATGAAAAGCAATGTTATCTTTTACTTTAAGGAAACTTTTTCTTTTAAGTAATCAAATTTTACCTCTCAGGAATTTGAAAACAGTACTAAATTTCATCATACTGCTTCTTGGTGTGGTGTGTACTTCAGGTTACTAACCCTAATTTGTGTACTGAATGCTCATTATAAAACTGCAAACAGTACTGTCTAGTACAAAAACAACACAGAAATTTTCTTACATGAGTTTGAGCATTTGCACTAAAGGAAAATTCTATCAGGAAATGTCTAGCTATAAACCTAAACCTACTACTACAGAATAATTCTGGTTATTCTCTGTTGAGCTCTTGTATCAGCTTTCTATTCTATATGAGCCCCCAGAGGTGAACTGGAGAAAGGGCAAGAGAAAACAGGACAATTTTTAGAACTAAGAAGACACTGAAGAGAATAGCATTACCTTATCTTTGGCCATTTTACACTAGTCTGCCACATGACATTTCTAGTAAAATATCTCAATGTTTTCTTACAGGTACCAGTCAGCCCTGCTACCAGAGAAAGGAAACAGATTAACTTACTGGGTTAGGATTTCTAAGCCCATCTTTAGAAGGATGTTATTTCCCACTTTACTTCAAACTGTGTTTGCAGCATACCTTGGGTCTAGACAATATAAAGTAGTTATAAAGGCCCTTCAGTTACCTGAACCTGGTTCAGAAATTGACTGATTTTTAAGCAAAAATGTATACAAAAATAAAATGGTGAAAACAACCTATGTCTTTAATGTTAAACAGACTTGTAATTTATCACGAGGCAATTCTGAGACCTGCAACAAAAGGCTGAACTTAAAGGCGACTCTACCCACTTCAACAATACACTAAGCACTGGGTTTGAACTGTAACATAAGGGGGGGGGGGGATAACCATATAAGCAATTTTCCAAGGCCAAAAAGAAAGGAAAATTGAAAGAAAAAACTTAATACAGCTGTGGCTTTGACCTAATTTTCTCAGTTCAGAACGTTTCCATAGGTAACAATCTACAAATCTTAGAATTTATTTAATAACCCTCCTAACAGAGCATCAATACTAATCTGTACCCTTAAAAAGTTCAATTTTTTTAAGACTTAGGCAAAGTCTATCCTTTTTTTGGTATACGGTGTTAAGCAAGTTAACTAGCCTCTCTAACCCTTAGTACCTTCCTTCATCAATAACCTCAATCATTGCCTAACACAGCCCCTGACATTTCACTCAGATGGTACCTATATTCTTCCTGTTGCTCTTGGTCTTGCTTTCTGAAATATCCTCATGAATTCATTTGCTAATAAAATCATTTAAAGTTTTTAAAGTGATCTGTTGTATTCTAAATATTTCTCATCCTATCTCTTCAGACCATTGTCTTTGTGACAGCATTGTCCAACAGAACTTTCTGTGATGTTTTATGCCTGCACTGTCAAAGTTAGCCACTATAACCATATGTAGCTTTTGAGCAACTGAAATGTAGGTACAGATTACAGTATTGGACAGCCACCACAGAAAAGTGCTAAGCAAAATATTAAATCCCATCTTAGATCATATTCGTGAGCAAATCTTAACTATTTCTTCCAAATACAGGAACTTGTCTGTTAAGTAATCTTATGCCACCTAGAATTTTGCAGTTTAGAACAGGCAACTCTGCAGATGAAATAAGCTTTTAGCCTATTTAAAGAAAAAGGTGCCACAGATTTAAGTCATGTAAAATTAACAAAATACATTTCAACTTTTCAGAAGGCAAAGATCATGTTCTTTCAATAGGCACATAAAATGTATTCTCCATCAAAGTTATAAGAAATGATAGCAATTATGAGGCCAAAAAATCTAAATTCACAAGACAGGAAATAATGCAAAAATGTTTACTCTAGATAGCCTTTTCAATTGTATAGTGTAACAAGCAATTTTTTCTATTTTTATTTTTTGTGGTATGGGGGCTTGAATACAAGGTTATTTGACCTATGAGCTATACCTTGAGCCCCACTTTTTCATTTTGAAACAGGGTCTCAGTAAGTTGCAGAGGGCCTCACTAAGTTCCTGAGGCTAGCTCTGAACCTTCAATCCTCCTGTCTCAGCCTGCAAAGTACTGGGGGATGATTTCTTTTTACATTCTTCCTTTCTAGATTTCTCAAATTTTCTATAATAAATATCTTTACTTTTATAACTAGGGAGAGAAAATTTTTTATGTATAGAATTTTAGAGGCAAAATAATGCCTGTTTTACAACTAAATATCAAGTCAATGTTCTCTGAACCAAAGCTGTCCATTTTACTTGCATTCTATCACTTTTATTTTTGTCTTATTTACTTATTAGTTTGGGTACTTGGGATGAATCCAAGAGCATTCTATCTCTGAGCAACACCTCCAGCCCTTTTTATTTTGAAACAGGGTTTCACTAAGTTGCTGAGGCTGCCTGGGAATCTGTGATCCTCTTTTCTCCACCTCTTAAGTACTAGGATTACAGGTGTAAGCCACCACCCCCAGCTCTATCACTTTTAAAGCAGAGTTCTACTTATCACAGTAAAATAATGGATTAAATGTAACTCCTACCTCAAAAATAAGGAATTCAAATTACTGAATCAGACTCCAGAATACAAAATGTTATCAACTTGGATAACCTAATGATATAATTAAATTGTTAATTCATTATATATTGTTTCCTTATTTTGAAACAGTTCAAGAATATTTACTCCCTACCATGCATCTATAAACGGAATAAGCATTAATACTAGCTTCTGTAATCAAGAAGGATTTCTAACATTTGTCCTCTGCTACGTATTTCTTAAATCATCTTTTTAATAGCAGAAGGAATAAGCATTAATACTAGCTTCTGTAATCAAAAAGGATTTCTAACATTTGTCCTCTGCTACATATTTCTTAAATCATCTTTTTAATAGCAGAAATAAGCAACACATACAATAAAGCAGGTTTAGCCTGTTGCTACAAAATCTACCAAAATTTTTGGTCAGAAGACAGATACAAGACATGCGAACCTGCTGTGTTACATGACAATTAAGGAAACTTGGTCGTTTGTGGCTAAAACACTGCTTCAATCAGGGAAATAATTCTTAGTATATCAAGTATTTTCATCTAGTCATTGTAAACAAACTATTTAGAATTTGCCTCTTTTCACTTTGTATAGTTCTATGGCTTTAAATAAGTGTTCATATTATACTTGAGATATAAATATATTTTATAAACTCCAAACTGTAGAACACTTAAGAGCCAGAAGAGTCTAGGAGATTGACCTCAGTGGGAATACATCAAAGGTACAGAATTTAGAAGCTTATTTTAAGGAAAGCTGGGCTACCAATAAAATTTAAATTGTTATATTAACAGAACTGCACAATGTTCCAAACAATTAGTGACTGAATTTTTATATTCTTGTGGAAACTGAGCAAAATGTTTTCAGTAAGTAATTTTAGGTCAACAAAAATTACTAGGTATTATTAAGACAATAGGGAATGAATGGCTGGGAATATTGAGCCTACAAATAAAAGCAGTCAACTTCCAATATATAAAAAATACTGTGCTGGCCAAGTAAAGCACTCTGAAATTTTCTAATGTCAGACCTTTCCTTTTTGATCCTTGGCTTATATGGTAACTAAATGGAGGAAAAAACAGCTCAGGGGAAAAAAAAAAAAACAGTAAAAATATACACATTAAGGAAGTCTCACAGATTTAGAATGATAGTCTAGAAGCAAAGAGTAAACATTTCTAAGAATTTTGGAACCTATTCAACTTTGCAGTCATCAGATTAACTTGAAAATTTGACTAGAGATCTTAATCTGCACCTTCAAAATGCTGAACTACATAATGACATTAAAAAGATAACTACTCATTACCAGTGAGTTATCCACTCTTATGTTCTATCAAAGTAGTAGGTATTTATGGTCACCTAAAGTACTGGCATTTAAACCATTAGCTGTGGAATCACCTGTATTGTATAATAATAGCCACATAAGTATAAGTAGGAATATTTTTTGCTGTTTGTCTTTACAGGTGCTAAATACACTTAAAATTACAAGACCATGAGTTGACTTAATACATTTTGAATAATATAAAAAACCAGTTGTAGAGCTACTGTGAAATAAGAGCCTTTCTCCTACCCTCTCATCTGCATACTTCCCAAATGAGTCAGTAAGATAAAATGACTCAGTCTAGACCAGGTAAGAGAATATATTAACATATCCAACAAAAATGAAATAAAACAATCCAGAGTTTTGAGGGTTTTTTTCATACTTGTAACAAACCAGAAAAGTATTTCAATTAAATAAAAACATATACCATGAAAAAAACCTACTCTTATTTTAAATACTAAGGCCCTTATATAACACTGGAGAATTTTTAATATAAAACAGTAGAAACTAGCATGCCATTCATCCAAAACCTCAAAATGTTAAAAAAGTGTCAAGTACTCAGAGAAAAAGCTCAAGAATCCAAAACCTCAGAATCCATATATCCTAGTATTACCCTAAATTGCAATTAACTACCCATACATTTTATCATAATTAACTTTTTCAAAGATTTACACACAAATCAATGCATCTACTTAAAAAGACTACTCTTTATGGTTAAGGACTTTGCAGTAACTTTTATATTCTACTCAGCAAGGTGTCTGTCCTCCAAATTATCTCTTATGTTCCAGGAAATAAATACAAACTGCTTTGTGATTACTGATGGCCTGTTTATGTAATTCTAGTCCACTAAATGTAATCCATAGTATGTGCTCTTGATTATGTAAAGAATCTAATGTTTCTTGATGAAATATTATAATTCTCTTTACAGTTACAGTTTTTTAAAAATATATGCAAACAACTGAGTATCATTCCCATGAAAGACAAAAAAAGTAAAATTTTGTTCCAAAATTAACTTAGTCTCATGTATTTCTATTAAGTCTTTCAAGCATTCCAGAGAATCTTTTCATATCTCCATTTCTGGAAAGTGAAATCAGTATAGAAGTAATTTGGGAACTTGAAAATGGCATTCATTTTTTTTTCAGCAGATGCCAAATTTTTGACCGACATGGCTCCCACAATTACTTTGTTACCATCAGTCCAGTCAGTTAACAGGTTGTAGGAAAAGATTCGTTTTTGCAGATACTGCTAAGCTGTTTAAAGAGAAGAGAAAGAGATTAATTTAGTGATTATAAAATGCACAAATATTTAAAATATTTTGAACACTTTGTTGGATTATCAGAGGTGTGACTACATTTAAACAAATGTGTACTTTTTTAGTCAAGGTCTGGTCAAGAAGTGCAGAAACAGCAAGTCAATATGATAGAATCAGTAGGACAATATGTGTTAGTTCAATTAATGTATGAATTCCTGCCACCATAGGAAGACAAGTATTAAAAATCTACATCTTTAGTTATCATTTACCATAGAGGCACAATTAGGGGGCAAAAAAAAAAAAAAATTACCCAAATACTGAATTGTTATCAACTATTATAGTAAATAAGCCAAACGTGAAAATTGCAAAACAATCTACTTTATATTCCAGAAATCCCCTTTAGCCAAATACTAATCATTTAGAACATTTTCTAAAAATAGTAAGACAACAGTTTCATATTAATCATAACTTTTTTAATTAACACGTAGTGAATAGGACACTTTACGATACTGTTTACTACATACTGAAATAAACATCTATCATAAATTCAGAAACCCAAACATTTACAGTAAAATGTGCTTACACATAAATATGACCAAATTTATTTAAAGCCCCTGTTGGATAGGTCCTAAATACATGCAATTATCATGTAAAAACAAGACCATGAGTTGATGTAAAAAATGACAAAAATCACTGTCACCAAAACTAGAAAAGAAATAATGAAATGGAAACTGAGAAAAGACAGTTAATAAAACGTAAGAATCCCAACAAAGCAGCTTTAAAAATAGGCCATACTAATCTTTCCATTTTTAAGAGTTCTTAAGTAATTTCCCAAACTGCCATTTATAAAATGACATTCTAAAAATCTATACTTGGAATTTCAAAACATTCCAATTCAGAAAGCTTTGACTACTGTTTCTCCCCAACCCCAAACTTCAAATAATGCAGGAAAAGCACTGATGTTAGCAAGAAAATATTCCAAAGGAATGGGATAATTTTTAGAAAAAACGAACTTACTGCTTTGAGAACCTTTTAAGACCCACAGTCAGCATTAATAACAATCATTTTTCCTATTTCATCCATTACTTTCCAATGTCATGTTAGAGATGAATAAATTCTTTGAGCCCATAACTGAAAGATCAACAAACCTGGTTTTATTATGACACTGTATTTTTGTCATTGGTACTGCACAAAATTATGTACAAAGAAATATATACAAAAATGTTCAAGTATTAGTTAAATTTCAATTCAAGGCTTCTGTTTCAAAAAAGCTACATTTAACATTTCATAAAGATAGCACAAATTAGTCATTTCGGATAATTTTTCTCCAACTACTTTTGGTTTATATATATATATATATATGTCTGTATATAATTCAGTAGGCACTAAAAATCCATGCAGCTGCATTGTGAGGGGCTTGCTCCTGCCCTTGGGTATAAGCAGGTTCATCACTCCAGGTTGTGAGCTTAGCTACTACCCATTCATGCTGAAGTGCAGTAGATGATTTTACAAAATATGCTGTGGAAACCAGAGACCAATGTAGGTCTCAA
>PVLC010046668.1:0-11350 GCA_004027655.1 Graphiurus murinus | reverse complement strand
TCCAGACTTCTGAACTATAGAACTGTAAGAGAATGAATGTCTGTTGTTTTAGGCCCCAAATTTTTGGTAATGTATTAAGACAGCCATAGGAAGCTAATAGATGCCCAGACGCCAATTTGGAAATGTGGGCTAGTGGGCAGTGGAAATGAAGTTAGAAGACTAAGAAACCTGAGCAACTGGTCAACATTAAGGAAAGGAATGATTAAAATGATATATCAGGGGCAGTATTTCACACAATTATACTATTTCAGGGTTTTCCTTGCTAATCAAAGAACAAACTGAGAAAAAACAGCTGAATCCCTGAGAAAAATGAAAAAAAAAAGATTCTTTTTCCTTTGCACATTCTTAGTATTGTTAGGTGAACTTTCTCAATAAATATATGAATTAAAAGGTGAAATAAATGTGAGTTGATAGGGGAAGAAGAGAAACTTTCATAGAATGAAATCTCTGTATCTATTCTGTTTCTGACATTTTATGACTCATATTATTAAAAAATGGAAAAGAGTAATGGTAAAGTCACCTTGATGACTTATCTCTAAATGTGCATTTCTTTTGAATTTTGTTAAAGGATTGAATTTAGAATAAGGGTATATACATATACATATATAAATAAATGTAAATCATGGTTTATAGCTTACTATGTATATTCTTGCTATCTCAGTTTGTTTGCACAATAATGCTTTGATGTAGATATTATTTCACTAGTCTTACAGATCATAAAAGAGAGGCTCACATAAGTTAAGTGTTATTCCCAAAAGCCACATAGGAGGTGAAGTCGGGACAAAAAAATATCAGAGCCAATTTTCCTAGTGTGGAAAGATATTGCTGTTAGAAAAATGTAGCTTGGGAGAAAAGCTAACTTAGCTACTCCCAAGATGTCCTTATTTGTTTGTAGTTTAGGATATTGTTAAAATTAATGGGTTCAGAGTAGAAAGTTATTTTAGTCTGATTTTTGTAAAGTAAATAAAAATATTGTGAAGAAGTGTCATTATTTGTGCCTGAAGATGTAGCGCATGGAGAATATTAAAGTTACAGGTGAATTTTGGTATCAAAGTCATGTTGAGAATAAATGCTGGCCATCTTAGTTGATATTGATATATCGATTAAATAGATATATTCTACCTTGATTGACATTCTCACAGATATAATCCAAGACAACTGGCCAAACAACTTAGAGGAAGGAATATTTATTTTCTCACAGTTTTTTTTTGAGATTCAGAGTTCAATCCATTGAGACCATTGTCTGTGTATCTCAGAGCATGGTGGCAGAAAGAGGGAGCGTGCAAGGGCTCTGCTCCTCACATCATGGAACTGGTAGAAGAGAAAGAACAGGGGGAGGAGAAACAATATAATCCTCAAGGCCACAACCCCAAGGACCCTCCTTAGCAACCATACACTGCTTCCAAAATTGCTACTTTGTTTCTGTAAGGGTTAGTGGGACATTCAAATTCTAAGCCATTACTATTTATTTTTCTTTTGAAATAAATTCTACTTTTATTTGGTGAAAGTATTTTCTGTAAGGAGCTTTATAATCAGTAAGAATGATGGCCTCTCTGGGATGCCACTTTGTGACATTGCATGGAGACAGCAAAAAATGAGGCTCTTGAGCTGAGGAGTTCTGTTTCATGTTTCCATCAATCTCTCTCTTTTCCTTACTAGCATTTTGATATAGCAATCTACAACTTGATCTCCCAAAGTATTTCTCTAAAATACTTTGGAATACTTTGAAGTCAGTCCTTTATTTGGTTTTTGAAAACTGTTCATCATTTAAACCTTTTCAAACATGGATGGGGAGGGGGAGATTAAGCAACTTTGAAAATACACTGAGCAGGATAGTAAATATCTATCCACTTCCATCACCAAATCTCTACAATTATCAACTCTTGATCAAACTTGTTTCACATACACATCCGTTCTTCATTCTCTCTTTCTCTGTGTCTTCCTATCCGCCCTCATCACTGAGGCAGTAGTGCTGGGGGAATTTACTACTCCCTATGTAGCCATGGCCATCAAATATTATTGGGAAGAGTTAGGGTATGGAAGCCTAGATATTATGTATTGTCTTAGGCAATCTCAAAGGTTTGATTTGTACTCTTGAATTGCACAGTGAGATCTTGGTAAAGCTCTCATTTGCATAACTTTGCATGATATCCCACCCATATTCCCCTACACAGGTCCTGCTTTCCATGGATGGCAGTGTGTGTTTTCCCTTAAAAAATGTGTCTGCCAGTCCCTGTCTCAAAGTTAGCATCTGGGGAACCTAACCTTGTACCCTAGTAAGACCCTACTGTGTCAGCCTTGACATTGTAGCATTTTATCAGTATTTTAATAATGGTTCTTTCATTAGGAGCCACACCATTTTAACTCTTCCTTCTGGTTTTCTTTCTTTTATCCTTCTTTTTTCTTTCTTTCTTTTTTTCTCATAGACCATTAGCAATAAACATGTTCACCCATGAGGGGCTGCAAAATGGTGATACTTAAATTATTTTAATTCTTCTTTTATTATCTGGAATTTCTAGAAAGGAAAACACCCCTAATTTTCTATTTGGTTACTGTTTGCTCAAATACACATAGGATAAATAAGATAAATGTTTGAATTTTTTCTTTTATGTATAGTTTTTAAAAAACGAGTGAACTATTTAATATACTTTATGGGTGATAAAATAGGATTTAGTATAGTTATTAATTCTATAGTTTAAATAGACTTGATATGCCCCCTCCACTGCAATGATTATCTTTCTGTCCATTCTTTAGCCAATGGGAGCCCTCCTCTATTGACTTGTGGCTCTTTTTGACATGATTGAAGTAGCCTTTGATGTCTTTATTGCTTCATTTTGTATGTACTTAACTCCAGATGTGCAATAACCATTTTTATCAAGATGTTCCAGTTTTACTTTTGTTTATATACAAATATGGTTCATTAGATTTTGGCCTTTTCAGTGAGTAGAGATTTTTTAAAAGAAAATGTACCAAGAGATCTCATGATTCTTCCAATTACAATTCAAAATGACTACCTTTTTATTTGACCAACTCTACTTTAAATTTCTCTCCTGGTACACAGAGAATACTAGTTGGCAACAATAACAATACCAGCAATGACAGAACAAATATATCAAATAATAGCTCATTTGCTTTATCCCACAAAATATGTAAAATTTTCAAATGACAGTGACAAGATCACTAACAATAAAAGTATTAAATTCAATTTAAATTTTTTTGGTACCCAAGATTGAACCCAGGAGCATTCTACCTTTTAGTTATACCCTCAGCTCTTTTTATTTTTGAAACAGGGTTTCACAAAGTTGCTGAGGGTCTCATTAAATTGCTGAAGCTAGACTTGAACCTCGGATCCTATTGTCTCAACCTCTCAAGTACTGGTATTACAGGCATGTGCCACTATACTCAGCTAGTTTAAATATTTTTAAAAACAAATTTTGTAGTTGTTTCTTTTCTTCTGGTATATCTCATATAAGGGATGTACAATAGAGTTGTTTTATGCACAAGACTCCTGAAATAGCTATTCTTTGAGTGGTTATCACACCAACAGGTTACATAATTTCATTTGTTTCACATTCTTATTTTGAGGTATTGCTTTTCTAAACATGTGAACACAGGTATATTGAAAGAGATCTTGCTCTTACTCCTGTGCCCTTGAATCTATGCCTCCTACAAACATTTAATTTTATTTTTGTTTATTCATTCCATTCTTGTTTATCAAATACTATCATACATATTCACATCTGGTCCTTCCTAAAGTAAACTATGGTATAATATATTCAATTTTCTCGATATTCCTTTTTTTCTTTGTTTGAAAATGAAAAGTCTAGTAACTAACTTCATAGTAATACATGGAAGCATCATCTGTTCTTATAGCGGCAGAGTGCCTCATTTTGTGGAGCTTACTGGAATTTATTAAACAAGTCTCATGTTGATGGATATTTGGGTTGTGTTAACTTTGTATTTTCCTAATACAAAATAGTCCTTTAATGAGTAGTCTTAAACTAGTCTTTAGTGAGTAGTCTTAACTATATGCCTTTTCATATTTTTGATAATGTACCTTTAGGATACATCCCTATCAATGGAGTTGATGAGGACTAAGGACAAATGCCTATGTAAATAAAATAGATATTGTTAAATTTCTCAGTTTTACCATTTTAGGCATGCCTACCAGTAATACATATGGTTAACTGGTTTTTTTTTTGGTCTAGGACAAATATATTGAGATATACTTTGGGGCATTTTGCCAATCAAATAAGTAGATAATAATATATCAGTGATGTTTTAATTTGTATTTAATTGTGTTATTTTTTTCTTTCATAAATGTCAATAATGCTATTTGTGTTATTTTCATTCTCTGTGATTTACTAAGATTGTTATTCTTTTGCTCATAGATATAATCAGTTTTTATGAACATTCTATGTTCACTTGAGAAGAAGATATATTATCTTTTTCTCATTAGGGGTTTTATATTGTATACACTTATACATTCTAATCAGTTGACAAATTTTGTTCAATAGATCTCTCTTGGATTGACAGATATAGGTTAATGTCTCTTCTTAATAGGAGTTTCTGTCTGTTTCTCCTTGCATCTCCTGTAGTCAGGATACACATATTAAAATTGTCATATTTTCATTTTAACTTAAAAACTTCAACTTTCTAGAGTATCTTCATTTCATTTCTTACCTCCCTGTAATAAGATAGGGAGCTCTGATTTCTCTTCATTTGCACTTAGCTGGTGTCTTTTTTTGTTTGTTTATTTTTAAAAATGACTTAATTTATCAGAATCTATCAATCTACTATAAGTTAGAAACACTATCAACCTACTGTAGGTTGGAACTCTTCTTCCATATGCTTCTCATATTTCTGTTTCAAATTCTGCATGTAACAATGTCAAGAGTCACGGTGGGAGTTTCACCTGATTGCTGCATTTAGGTGTGAGGATAACCTTATGATTCATATTTTGGTCCAAAAGGACCCATATTTGAGTGAATCTCTAGGTTCAGATTATACTTTATCATCAGATAAACGCACTGCTTGATATGTATGACTTACCCCTTGCTGTATGAAATATTTGCACAATTGGGACTTCTTACATTGAGTTGGCATTTGGAACATGAAATTAGTTCTGTTCTGCAGTTGTACTTTATGGGGTCATGAAGTTTTTTGAATTTAGTGGTTTGAGAAAGTTGTTCTTTCCAATGTACTCTACAAAATTTGATAAGAAAAGGCACCTTATGTTACATTTTTATTATTTTTAACAAATTTGATAACAGCATATGCATCATAATATTTAGCATTGGAAAATTTCAGTCCACTCTTCATCATTTTCCTGTTTTATTTCACATTTTAGGGAAATGTGGGCTTTATGGTTAAAACAGTTTTTGGTATAGGAAACAAACAGGATAAGCTGTGATCAACTGCCATTTACTAATTTTTAATTTATTTCCAGTATAGAAAAATGACTAAAAGTTAACAGAAAGAAAATATATTTGCTTCAGAGATTCTGCGCACATGAGAACTAAAATATTGGTGCTGGTAAAGAAAAATGAATAAATATGTCTTTTAGATAGTCTGTTGATAGGATATCCCCTTTTTAGGTAAAGTGACTTCATGAGTATGCTAATAATTTGTTGAGTTTGATGTCAAGAATTAATGGGGAGTGGGAAAGTAGTAATGGATAAGTGGCACAAGAGCACATCTCAACAGTTGATAAAGAACTTGCAGACTTGCTGTGTACTGGTATATTACAGAATTGGTAGCTACTCTTTGGTCTACATAAAGTGTAAGTCCTATGGCACTTGACCAGCTCTACTGTGCCATTCCCAATAGAGAGAAAGCAGGGTCCTTTGCTTACAGCCCCAAAGGGGCATGTACAGACCACTCCCTGTGTTGGCTGTGGGATGAGACCCGCTAGGTGCACCGAAAGGGTGCTCAGTGTTGAGGTTGTTCTTGGTTCCTCTTCCATATGTACCTTTCAGTGCTCGTGTGAGTCTTTCTCAGTCACCTGAACACCTGTAAACCATGCTGTGGCTTTACATACTGGGGCTGCCACTCTTGGTAGCAGGCTTGAATGTGCTCTTTGCTGTCCTCCCCGCACTAGGGTGACTACTCTGAGGGTAGTGACACATGTCACTAGCTTGACAAATATCAAGTCAATGCTAGATATTTTCCACCCTCATTCTCTCTGTGTGTCAAATATTTCTTTAGAAAAACTCTACCTTGAAAGAAAGAAAGAGAGAGAGATAGAGAGAGGAAAAATAAATAAGTAAATAAATAAGTAAATAAATAAATAAATAAATGAAAGAAGTAAGGGAGGGAAGGAGAAATCTTTTAAAATGCAATATCCTGTACTGGCTATAATACTAATGATGTAGAATGGTGCAGAATGTCAATGTAGCATTTGGTTAGTCTACCATTAAGTTTGGAAACTTTATTTATATTAACAATTTTATCATTGTGTCATATGTTTCATTCCTTTTATAATTTTAGTCAACAAAACATTTAGATATTTTACATGTAAAATTTTTCATGCTTTCCTAAGCATATAGTTATAAGAATGTTTCTTTGATCCTTACTTTAAGCCTTATTTTGGTTAAGTTTTAGTCTATCATTTGCATTGTCATCTTTACTTTTCCCGTTTCATAATGTGATCAATTATATTTGTTAATCCTCTCTGATTTGGGTGTGTCATGTGAAAATACAATCAGCATTATTTCTCCTTCTATAGCTAAGGCATTAATAAAAATGTTGACTGGCTCAGAGTCAAGGACAGTATATTAAACTATAACATTATAGCATCTTTCTAGTTATATATTGAACCATGGTTGAATGCTTTTGTGTATTCATTCAGCAAATATGTATTACGTTTTCAGTATTCATTACAGACTAATTTAGGTTCCTAATAGGACAATAAAAACATTAAAAAGGTCTGTCTTATAGTAGATATGCCCGCTGCTGGCCTTTTTGGAGCCATTGGGTAAATTTTCAGCTAAATTCAAGCTTTCTTCTTGAATAAAAGGCACCTCTTTTTTATGGGAAATGGTGAAGTGACAAGGTAAATAGTTTGCTGAGAGAAAATGGATAAACTGAAGCTCCCAAGGAGTTCTGCAGCAATCAACAGTGTTCAATATGCAACCTCTCAGAACAGTCTATGGTGGAACCTGCAGAGTCTAATACACTCATCCCCTTCATGCTCTTCATAATTTTACTCATTATTAAATGTTTGTATTTGTTGAACTTGCTTATTCTGCTGCTGAAAGAGGCCTTATGTTAATTAAAGAAAAATGATTAATCTTCTTTATAAGGATTATACAAACATGGAATAGAGGAACCTCAACCAAAACATGTTCTTGTACATACTTTATATATTTAAGAAAATAATTATTGTTATTGGGATTTGTGAAAATGGCATTTATCTTTGCTCCAGAGATTCATGCTTATCTTTCCAGGGCATAAAATTAAAGTTCTAGTGGCTGCCAGACAGGGGCTATGTTTCTCCCAGCCTTTGTTCTGCTTTTGTAGGGTCTAAAGGCTAGTTCTCGACAATGGATAGCAGCAGAATTGATGTGTTCCATCTCTGTGCCAGGGAGCTTTTGATTTGGTTCCTTCTACTCTCGCCTCTCTTTCCCTATCAATTCCTGAAAGAAAAATATATCATAAAGTCTTATAAAAGTGCTCAAAGTGTTTTTGTTTCAAAAACTACAGCCTTAAACAATATTTAATAGTGTTTATATTTATGAGTTATATTCATCAATATATACAGTATTAGAAATTAAAAGTAAGGAATTTTTAAGTATTCCACTTTAATGCTTTTACTTTAAAAATAAAAATTTAATTTTTATGACAATCATTTTCAAAAAATAGTGATCGGAGTTATACTTTTTCACATTTATAAATCTCTTTAGAGTCTTTCTTAGTTCTTCATTAAGTGACTGAGATTCCACATATCATGTACCATTGGCAAATGTGACTATTTAATTGGAGTGTGAATAAAAATGACACAAAATATATTTTTAGTTCAAAAGTAGTTTTACCTGGTGGATGGATCCATGAAAGGGTTTGGAGATTTTCAGGGTCCTGAGTCACTTCTGCCCCATAGAGTAATGGAGACATCCAACAGGAGAATTTGCGGTCCCTGATTTGACATATGGAAATACTGTCCTATGAAGAATGCCAGTATTAGATGGTTACAGGAGAAAGAAATAAACTCCTACTATGTTAACCCACTAAGACCTGGGAGTTAATTATAGAAGGTAGAATTGCTTTGTCTAGAACAGAAACCCACAGAAAACATTATTTTTAAATATGAAATTATTTTAATGATATATACTCAGGAATTAGTCTCTATTTTTAAAAAAAATTTCTGACCAGTAAGACCATGACCAGTAAGACCCAGCAAATGAAAACTGACATACAATGCTAATAGGAAGTCTCATAAACAATGACATTTATTTGATTGGGAAAAAGATCCTAACAGGAAAACTAAAAACAGTGAGTCTATTCTAGAAATGAAACAGCCACAGGACCTTCTACATTACTTTCTAATATTAATGATACTTTATGAGTAATGCGTCTAAATGGAAGCTTACAATGCTGTTGGGGGTGTGAGTGAGAATTGTAGATAGACACAAGAGAGAAGAGATTTAAATTGATATACCTTTATTTTGATTTAGGTAGTAGAAATGATGACATGATTTTTGTTATTTTAAGTGAATTAAACAGAATTTTGGGAAATATTATTTTTCAAAAAGATGAGTAAACTTGTGTTTTCAAGCCATCTCAGTACTTATTATACTTACAGAAAGAATATAAAAAATGTGTGTACACACTTTTGATAAGAATAAGAATGATAAACTCTCACAATAAGAATGCCTATTAGGCAGCAATTGTCCTTGTGACTTTACTCCAGGTGGGGGAAGGATTGAGGATGAGAGAAGTGAAGCCCTAATTTATTTATCTTTGGAACTAACTGATCAGTTGGGGAAAGGAAGAACTTATCATTTGGAAGCTCTTTCTGGAACGGTATTGCAATGATTTAACTCATTTAGCATATGAGTTTGATGAATGCACAAAAGGTATATCACACGTTTGACCAGCATCAATTATTAAGGAAAATAAAAGTTATGTTTCTCATGATTAATCTTATGAGCCTGAAAGTTATCTTTCCCTCTCATTTTTTGGTTAAGAAAAACAACTGGTAGTTATATTCATTAAGCAAAACATCATAGATTTATGGTAGAAAAAAAAAAAGACAGAGACTATAGTTGTTGGCTCTAAGAAACTTAAAAAGATAAATTTGTATGCACCATTTGGCATATCTAAGAATTACATATAATTTATTTTTGTTATTCATTATGTGATATGGGAATAAAATTACCAATGGACCTCTTTTGAAATGTCATATGGCATGTTTGCTTATATCAAAAATGACAAACGGATTCATTCCACAGGGTGTGGTGGTATGCCCTTGTAATTGCAGCGTTGGGAGGATGAGATGAGAGGATTGCAGGTTCACAGCTAGCCTCAGATACTTAGTGAGGCCTTGTTTCAAAATAAAGAAAAAAACCAAAACAAAACAGGACTAGGGGTGAGCTCAGAGGTAGAATGCTCCTGGTTTCGATCCCCAGACCACACACACACACACACACACACACACACACACACACACACAAAAAAAAAAAAAAGTACTCATTCCTCACATAATTCTTACTCATTCCTCACATGGTTCTCAAAGTGCAGACCTCAGAGCAACAAAAGTGTCCCCACCTGAAAACTTTTTATAAACACACAATTCCTGAGTTTCCCTCAGGCATACTGAATCACAAATCCTGGAGTTGGGGCCCAGCAATCTGATTTAACAGGTCTTCCCACAATTCTCAATTTTACTTTTTACTTTGAAACAGAGTCTCACTAAGTTGTTGAGGATCTTGCTAAGTTTCTGAGGCTGGCCAAGATCCTATGATCCTCCTGTCTCAGCCTCCCAAATACTGAGATTAGAGGTGTAGGCCACTGCCCATGGTTCATTTAATTTTCTTAAATTTATCCAAATGGTATGTTCCAGTAGTAAAACAGATATTTCTGGAGGTATAAATTAAAATATGAGTAAATTCCTCATTTTCCCTCTGTCCTCTTTTGGTTGCCTCCTTCTCCCCTATCCTCCCTCTCTTCTTCTAGTAGGTACTAGCAACATCCTATTTGGAATTTCCTTGATTGCATTTATCAGCAGAAAAACTAGATGATTCAGCATTTGACTTTGTTATAAAAATTTCAGCCAGGCTTGGTGGTGCACGCTTGTAATCCCAGTACTTGGGAGGCTAAGAAAGAAGGATAGTAGGTTCACAGCCAGCCTCAGTTACTTAGTGAGGTCCTCTGCAACTTAGTGAGACTCTGTTTCAAAATAAAGAATAAAAATAGGGCTGGGGGTGTAGTTTGGAGGTAGAATGTCCCTGGGTTCCATCCCCACCATCCCTAGTACCAAAAAAAAAAAAAAAATCTCATTATGACTTTGTAGAAAATATTGTGACAAATGTCAGTGATAAAAAACACAGCATCTCTGTGTCCCCGCATCTGCATCCTGGATATAGAATTGTTTTTCAGGTTTTAGTGTTCATTTCACTGCATGCATTGCATTAATTTTTCTTTCTTTGAATGAATTTAACCTAAGACTTAATAGTTAAAAGACAATAACTCTAAGAACAAGACATAGTTGTTTGGTCTTGTATAGTTTATTTTATTTTATTTATTTAGTTTATTTTTGTATGTGTTACTGGCCATTGAACCCAGGGGAATTCTGCCTTTGAGCTATACCCCTTGCCCTATTTTTAATTTCTTTAAAAATTTTGGAATAGGGTCTCACTAAGTTGCTGAGTCTGGCTGTGAACCTGTGATCCTTCTGTCTCAGCCTCTCTCGTACTGGAATTACAAACATGTGATACCATTCCTGGCTTGTATATTTTATTAGCACCTTGGGAAAGTTAGGGTTCAGGGTATTTGGTCATGAAGAAGAAATTCTGAAGAGATTCTGCAAACATTAATTTATTATTTTGCTAAGGATATTGTATTAGTTTCTTCTTGCTACAATAAAATAACTGAGGCAACTAGCTCAATAAAGAAAAAAAAAAGGTTTATTTAGCGCACAGTTTTCAAGGTCCCAAGTGTTGGGAGCGGTGAAGCTGCTGCGCCTAAAAGATGGCGACTGCAGTAAAGTACCTCAGTGCAGTAAAGTACCTCAGTGCAGTAAACAACTCCTAATAAGGCGTTGTGGTAAAACAGCAATGTCAGCTTATGTGCAGGCTAGCTTTCCTGACCAATTGGAGCTCAGATACGAGTCAAGTCCTGATTGGCCAGAAGC
>PVLC010046667.1:0-11352 GCA_004027655.1 Graphiurus murinus | reverse complement strand
TTTTTTTTTTTTTTTTTTTTTTTTTTGTACTGGGGATTGAAACCAGGGATGCTAGCCGGGTGTGGTGGTGCACGCTTGTAATCCCAGCATTTGGGAGGCTGAGACCAGAGGATCCGGGTTCGCGGCCAGCCTCAGCTACCTAGTGAGGCACTCTGAAACTTAGTGAGACCCTGTTTCAAAATAAAGAATAAAAAAATAGGGCTGGGGGTATAGCTCAGAGGTAGAATGCCTCTGAGTTCCATCCCCAGTACCACACACACAAAAAAAAGAAACCAGGGATGTTCTACCTCCAAGCTACACTCCCCAAGTACTAGTATTACATGGGTGCACCACCCCACCCAGCTGTTTATTCTTTTTTTTTTTTTTTTTATGGTACTGGGGATTGAACTTGGGCATTTTACCTCAAAGATATATCCTCAGTCCTATTTTTTTTATTGTTCTTTATTTTGAAACAGGGCCTCACTAAGTTGCAGAGAGCCTCACTAAGTAACTGAGGCTGGCAGAGAACCTGGATCCTCCTGTCTCAACCTCCCAAGTACTGGGATTACAAGCCTGTGCCACCACACCCGGCTCTATTTATTCTTTAAACGAACAAAAACAACCATAACTTATTATTTTTTTTAAATTTTCTGTAGTACTTGGAATTATACCCAGAAGCATTCTACCTCCAAGCTATACTCCCAGCCCTATTTTATGTTTATTTTTTATTTATTTATTTTTTGCGGTACTAGGGGTGGAACCCAGGGGCATTCTACCTCTGAGCTACACCCCCAGCCCTATTTTTATTCTTTATTTTGAAACTGGGTCTCACCAAGTTGTGGAGGGCCTCACTAAGTAGCTGAGGCTGGCCGCAAACCCGAATCCTCCAGTCTCAGCCTCCCAAGTACTGGGATTACAAGCGTACGCCACCACACCCAATTTATGTTTGTTTGTTTATTTATTTATTTATTTATTTTGTGGTACTGGGGATGGAACCTGGGGGCATTCTACCTTTGAGCTACACCCCCAGCCCTAGTTTTTTTTTATTCTTTATTTTGAAACAGGGTCTCACTAAGTTGTGAAGAGCCTCATGAAGTCATTGAGGCTGGCTGCGAACTCAGATCCTCCAGTCTCAGCCTCCCAAATGCTGGGATTATAAGCGTGCGCTACCACGCCAGCTCTTATGTTTATTTTGAAACAGGGTCTCACTAGGTTGATGAGAGTCTCACTACTTGTTGAAGCTATCCTTGAACCAGCGATCCTTCTGTCTCAGATTCCCAATTACTAGGATTATTAGTGTGCTCCACCACACCCAGCTTCCATAACTTCTTTTTTTTTGTATGTGTGTGGTACTAGGGATTGAACCGTAGGGCATTCTACCTCTGAGCTACACCCCCAGACTGACTTTATGTTTTATTTTGAAACAGAGTCTCACTAAATTGCTGAGGCTGGCCTCAAATATGTGATTCTCTTGTCTCAGCCTCCCAAGTACTGGGATTACAGGTGTGTGCCACCATGCCTGGCTTCCATAACTTCTTTAAAGTGGTTACCTATCGGGAGAGGTAAGGAAAAGGGGTAAAGGATATGGAGATAAAGGTTATACTTTTCTAGCCCAACATGGTGGTACATGCCTGTAATCCCAGTTATTCGGGAGGCTAAGGCAGGAAGATCACAAATTTGAGGCCAGCCTCAGCAATTTATTGAGACCTTGTCTCAAAATAAAAAATTAAAAGGGCTGGGGATCTGGCACAGGCCTGTAATCACAGTACATGAGAGACTGAGACAGGAGGATAGCAGGTTTGAGGCCAGCCTCAGCAATTTAACAGGACTCTGTTTCAAATTTTTAAAAAGCTGGACATAGTAGCACACACCTGTAATTCTAGTGCTTGGGAGGCTGAGACAGGAGAATTGCAGTTTCAAAGACGGCCTCAGCAATGTAACAAGACTCTCAGTAACCTAGTGATACTCTGTTTCAAAACAAAAAATAAGAGCCAGGCCTGGTGGCACCAGCTCATAATCCCAGTACTTGGGAGACTGAGACAAGAGGATCTGGGTTTGCAGCCAGCCTCAGCTACTTAGTAAAGCCCTCTGCAATTGAGTGAGACCCTGTTTCAAAATAAGGAATAAAAAATAGGACTAGGGGTGTAGCTCGGTGGTAGCATGCCCCTGAGTTCAATTCCCAGTACTGCAAATAAATAAATAAATAAATAAATAAATAAATAAATAAATAAATAAATAAAAATTGGGCTAGGGGTGTGGTTCAAAGGTAGATCAGCCCTATTCCAGTATAAAAAAGTTCAATTTCAGTATAAAAAAGAAAAAAAAGGGGGGGGGGCTGGAGATTTAACTCAGTAGGACTGTGCTTTCTTGGTATGTGCAAGGCCCTGAATTTAATCCCAGTATTGCAAGGGTGAAAAAAAAGAATATAATTTTGCAGTCCTTAATGAATTAATGAACTTAAGCAATGACCATCAACGGCTGCCAACATCACAAAAAGTTAATCATGCCAGGCATGGTGGTACATGCCTGTAATCCCAGTACTTGGGAGGCTGAGCCAAGGGAATCACGGGTTTGAGGACAGTCTTAGCAATGTAGGAAGACTCTCAGTAACCTAGCGGGACCCTGTTCCAAGAAACAAAAAATAAAAAGGGCTGGGAGTGTAGCTCAGAGGTAGAATGCCCCAGGGTTCAATTCCCCACTACTGAAAAAAAAAAAAATCACAAAACAATCACACTAGACACAGGACTCCTGACGAAATACCATTGGGAAAATAGATTGAACCTGAATCTATCCAGTCTCTATATCTAATTACCAGAAAAACATAAAAAATGATTACAACAAAGAAGTCAGCAAAATCAAGAGTATGGCATTTAAAAATGGCACCTAAGCCAGGAGTACTGGTGCACGCCTAATTGTGGTACTTGGAAGACCTTTTTTCCCAAATAAAAAATAAAATAGGGCTGGGGATGTAGCTCAGAGGTAGAATGCTCCTGAGTTCAATCCCCAGCAACACACACATACACACACACACACACACACACACGGTACCTAAAGCTGAACACAGTGGCTCGTGCCTGTAATCCCAGTGCTTGAGAGGCTGAGACAGGAGGATTGCAGGTTCACAGCCAGATTCAGCAACTTAGTGAGACCAACTACAACTTAGTGAGACCCTGTTTACAAAAAAAAAAAAAAAAAATAGGTCTGGGAGTGTAGCTCAGAGGCTAAGAGGAAGAATGCCCCTGGGTTCCATCCCCAAAACCACCAAAAAAAAAAAAAAAAAAAAAAAAAAAAAAAAAAAAAAAAAAAAAAAAAAGAAAGAAAGAAAAAGAGTAAAATATGACTGGGGGTGTAACTCAGAGGTTGAATGCCCCTAGGTTCCATCCCAGTAACACACACATGCACATGCATATGCATAATAATAATAGTAATAATAAAACAAAACAAAAAAATAAAGGGCTAGGGGTATACTCAAAGGCAGAAGGCCCCTGTGTTCAATCCCTAGTACTCCTCCCACCAAAAAAAAAAAAAAAAGAAAAGAAAATGAAGAAATTATCTGACTTACCCTTATCCATTAATAGGTCATAAGACCCTCCTCATTCCAGGTGGCTTCTGCCCCATACCCAGGAGGAAGGAATAACACACAAAGAGACCAAGAATCAGAACAGACAGGTCTTGCTGGGTTTCCAGGTCTCCCAACATCAGAGCAAGCCTTTCGCATCAGTCACAACTCAAGGCAGTGTCCATGCTCTGATCGTGCCTGTGCAATGAGTCTGCATATACCCAAAAGGACTGGATGAAAGCTGGGTGCGGTGATGCATGCCTGTAATCCCAGAACTTGGAGGGCTGAAACAGGAGCATTGCAGATTCGAGGCCAGCCTCAACAACTTGGCAAGACCTTGTTTCCAAATAAAAAATAAAACTGGTCTAGGGGTGTAGCCCAGAGGTAGAATGCCCTTGGATTCAATCCCCAGTACCAAAAAAAAAAAAAAAAAAAAAAAAAAAAAAAAAAAAAAAAAAAAAAAAGAAGAAGAAGGGGCAGGGTGTGGGAACTACATATGTGGAGTTTCCTGGAGGGTGGCAGATCCGGAAGGGGGAGGACACTAACTCCTTCCCCCACCCCTTGCCCTGTGAGTCTCCTCCATAGCCTTTTGTCATGTGCTATGTAATAACCCAGTACACAAGTCTCCATGGGTTCTGGAAACTGCTGGAGCAAATTAATCAAACTTTAGGAAGCTTGGCAACATGGCACATGCGTGAAATTCTAGTACTTGGGAGACAGGAGGATTGCAGGTTCAAGGCCAGTCTCAGCAAATTAGGGAGAACCTCAGCAATTTACCAAGACCCTGTTTCAAAATAAAAAATAAAATAGAGCTGGGCGTGGTGGTGCACACTTATAATCCCAGTACTTGGGAGGCTGAGACTGGAGGATCTGGTTTCTCAGCCAGTCTCAGCTACTTAGTGAGGCCCTCCGCAACTTGGTGATTCAAAAATAAAGAATAAGCCGGGCGTGGTGGCACATGCTTGTAATCCCAGCATTTGGGAGGCTGAGACCGGAGGATCCAGGTTCGCGGCCAGCCTCAGCTACCTAGTGAGGCACTCCGCAACTTAGTGAGACCCGGTTTCAAAATAAAGAATAAAAAATAGGACTGGGGGTGTAACTCGGAGGTAGAATGCCCCTGCGTTCAATCCCCAGTACCGCAAAAAAAAAAATAAAAAAATAAAGAATAAACCAGGCTTGGTGGCGCTGGTGGCGCATGCTTGTAATCCCAGCATTTGGGAGGCTGAGACCAGAGGATCCGGGTTCGCAGCCAGCCTCAGCTCCTAGTGAGGCATTCCACAACTTAGTGAGACCCTGTTTCAAAATAAAGAATAAAAAATTGGGCCAGGGGTGTAGCTCGGAGATAGAATGCCCCTGAGTTCAATCCCCAGTACTGCAAAAAAAATAATAAAATAAGACTGGGGGTGTAGCTCAGAGAGAGAACACCCTGGGTTCAATCACCAGTAACACACACACACACACACACACACACACACACACACACACACGCACACACAGAAAGAAAGAGGTAGAGAGAGAGAGAATGAGAACACTGTAGGAGGGCGTCGTAGGAACTTAAATTTATAGGGCACAGGACTGACATATAAAGATGAGTGAAGAGAATCTTAGGGACTGAGCGCTCTACCTGTAGGTAGATTGAAGGATGCCCAACTGGTGCCTGCTTATCATTTGGTTGCCTGCATGCTGGTGGGGAGAAACCCCCACAACTTTGGGGGTCACAGAAGTCTTCTGGGTTGTGGTATGAGAGCAGAGGGAAAACAATTTGCTTTTCCAGCCAAGATGATACTAAGAAATTGTAAGGACTGGAAATCTACTTCAGTGGTAGAGCACTTGCCTAGCATAGTTGAATCCCCAGCAACGCAAAATAAATAAATGAAGCCGGGCATGATGGCGCACGCTTGTAATCCTAGTACTTGAGAGGCTGAGACCAGAGGATCCAGGTTCGTGGCCAGGCTCAGCTACTTGGCGAGGCTCTCCACAACTTAGTGTCCCTGTTTCAAAGTAAAGAATAAATAGTAATCCCAGTACTTGGGAGGCTGAGACGGGAGGATCCGGGTTTGTAGCCAGCCTCAGCTACTTAGTGAGTCCCTCCGCAACTTAGTGAGACCCTGTTTCAAAATAAAGAATAAAAAATACCACACAAAAATAAATAAATAAATAAATAAATAAATAAATAAATAAAGAGAGAGAGAGAGAGAGAGTTAGTTGTTACTGGGGATGATTGAACCCAGGGATGTTCTATTTCTGAGCTACAGCCCAGTACTATTTTATTTTACTTATTTTTTGTATAGTACTGGAATTGAACCCAGAGGCATTCTACGTCTGAACTATACCTCCAAACCTTTTTTAGTTTTATTTATTTATTTATTGCAGTACTGGGGATTGAACCCAGGGGCATTCTACCTCTGAGCTACACCCCTAGTCCTATTTTTATTCTTTATTTTGAAACAGGGTCTCACTAAGTTTCGGAGAGCTTCACTAAGGTAGCTGAGGCTGGCTGAGAACCCGTATCCTCCGGTCTCGGCCTCCCAAGTGCTGAGATTATAAGTGTGAGCCACTGCACCCGGCTCCCAGACCTTTAAAAAAAAAAAAAATATATATATATATATATATATTTATATTATATATATATATATATATATCTCCGGGCTTGGTAACACAATGCTGTAATCCCAGTACTTGGGAGGCTGAGACAGGAGGATCACAGGTTTGAGGACAGCCTCAGCAAGTAATGAGATTCTCAGCGACCTAGTGAGACCCTGTTTCAAAACAAAAAATAAAAAGGGCTGGGGTTGGTATCTCGGAAGTAGAATGCTCCTGGATTCAATCAGCAGTACAAAAAAAACTTTTAAATTTTGAAATAGGGTCCTTCTAGAGTGCTAAAGGTCTTGCTAAATTGCTAAGGCTGACCTCAAAGCTACAATCCTCCTATCTCAGCCTTCCTAGTACTGAGATTAAAGGCTTGTGCCACAGTGCCTGCTGAAAAGGAATTTTTTTTTTTTAATGTGTGAAAATAGCTTACAGTTAGGTTTGTAAAAAGACCTTATCTTTTAGAAATACATATTGGATATTTACAGGTATAATGTATGATGTAGGTAATTTACTTCCAAATAATGAAAATGGGGGGTAGTGAATATATATGACCTAAGATTACCCATAAAAATGTGTAACTGTTAGATAAAAAAGAAAGAACTGAATTTCTTCATACACAAGAAGAAAACAGAATTTGTAGTTCACCAGTACAATCTCTACTGGACTTCTTTCAACAAGTGAAGAGAAATCAGGATTTTGGGGTTTCACAAGCTATACTGAAAAGAGAGGTATATGTGATGTTTTAGATATTTGGGAAGATGAGAGTTCAAATTTGTTAACATTTTTCTCTTCCCCTTCAACTTCTACATTTACTGGATTTTAGTCTTTGAAAGTGTATACTTTGAAGAAGTGATAAAGATCATATTCTTGAAATTTTTATCAATATTCTTAGGATTTTTTGCTGACTTTGTTTACAGAACTAATGTAAATATTAATAAAGGTGATATTTACATTCTTTATAGAATTTAATACCTCTTAAAGAAAAATTATACAATAAATGATTCATTTAAAAAATGTAGCCGGGCATGGTGGCGCACGCTTATAATCCCAGCATTCGGGAGGCTGAGACCGGAGGATCCGGGTTTGCGGCCAGACTCAGCTACCTAGTGAGGCACTCCACAACTTAGTGAGACTCGGTTTCAAAATAAAGAATAAAAAAATAGGGCTGGGGGTGTAGCTCGGAGGTAGAATGCCCCTGAGTTCAATCCCCAGTACCGCAAAAAAAAAAAAAAAAAAAAAAAAAAAAAAATTTTTAAATTTAAAAAAATAAAAATAAAAAATGTATAACCGTTAAATCAATGAATATATAGAGATTTGCTTTATTATTATATTTGCTTTTGCCTACATTTGAAATTCTCCATAATAATTGTGTGTGTGTGTGTGTGTGTGTGTGTGTGTGTGTGTGTTTGGTACTGGGGATTGAACCCAGGGACATTCTACCTCTGAACTACACACCTAACCCTATTTTATTTTTTATTTTGAAACAGGGTCTCACTAAGTTGCAGACAATGTAAGTTGTGTGTGCCACCACACCCAGCTTATAATAAATTTTTTAAAAGTTGATTTTTGAGCTGGGCATAATAGCACATGCCTATAATCCTAGTACTTGGGAGACTGAGACAGGAGGATCACAGATTGCAGGACAGTCTCAGCAACTTAGTGAGGCCCTCCATAATTTAGTGAGACCATGTTTCAAAATAAAAAATAAAATGGGACTGGGGGGCCGGGCATGGTGGTGCACGCTTGTAATCCCAGTACTTGGGAGGCTGAGACAGGAGGATCCAGGTTCACAGCCAGCCTCAGCTACTTAGTGAGGCCCTCCACAACTTAGTGAGACCCTGTTTCAAAATAAAGAATAAAAAATAGGGCTGGGGATGTATCTCGGAGGTAGAATGCCCCTGGCTTCCATCCCCAGTACCGCAAAAAAAAAAAAAAAAAAAAAAAAAAGGACTAAGGGTGTAGCTCAGAGGTAGAATGCCCCTGAGTTTAATCCCCAGTACCTTGCCCACACACAAGTTGGTTTTTAGATAATTGGTGAAATTTGAGCATGAATGAGATATTTCTAATTCTAAAGGTTTTTTTGTTTTGTTTTGTTTTTGTGGTACTGGGGATTGAACTCAGGGGCATTCTACCTCCGAGCTATACCCCCAGCCCTATTTTTTCTTCTTTATTTTGAAACAGGGTCTCCATGAGTTACGGAGTGCCTCACTAGGTAGCTAGGCTGGCTGTGAACCGGATCCTCTGGTCTCAGCCTCCCAAATGCTGGGATTACAAGCATGCACCACCATACCTGGCTTGATTGTAAAGATTTTTAAGTGTGTTAGAAGTGTCCTATACTTATAACTATTTTGTGAAGTCTTTATCTTGAGATTCATATGGAAATAACTATGAATGAAATCATACAATGAGAAGGGTTTAATGTACTTCAGTATGGAAGGAAGGAAGCCCCAAGGTTGGCCATGTGTTGATTGGTTGAAGTTAGGTACCTAAAGAATTCACTGCATTCTTCCATTTTTGTATGTTTGAGAATCTCCTTTAGAAAGAGTGAAAAAATCATGCACTGTAGTACACACCTGTAATTCCAGCTATTCAAGAGGCTGAGACAGGAAGATCTCGAGTTTGAGGCCAGCTTGGGCAACTGTCTCAAATTATAAATAGCTGAGGGTATAGCTCAGTGGTAGAGCACTTATCCAGCATTTGCTAGGCCCTTGGTTCAATCTCCAATACTGAAATAAAATAAAATAATATATAGAACACAAAATAAAAGTTAGGAACCGGGTATGATGGCACACTTCTGTAACTCCAGTACTTGGGAGGCTGAGACAGGAGGATCACAGGTTCGTGGCCAGCCTCAGCTACTTAGTGAGGCCCTCTACAACTTAGCGAGACCCTGTTTCAAAATAAAAAATAAAATAGGGCTGGAGTTATAGCCCGGAAGTGGAATGTCCCTGGGTTCAATCCCCAGCACCAAACAAAACAAAACAAAAACAACCCTATCAGTACTTCTCTCTGCTTGATAATTTAATGATCTCCTACTGCAGTGGACAGTGATTATAAGTATGTGGATGATGCAGAAGGGACCAAGATCATGTCACATAACATACGATTGCTTACTGTTCTTTCTTTCTTTCACTGGGGATTGAACTCAGTGGCATTCTACCTCTGAGCTACACCTTCGCCCTTTTTTATTTTGAAACAAGATCTTGCTAAGTTGCTGAGAGTCTCACCAAATTGCTGAGGCTGGCCTTGAACCTGTGATCCTCCTGTCTCAGCCTCCCAAGTACTGGGATTACAGGCCTGGGCCACTGCACCCACCTTATCTATTGTTTTAAGCCTCTCCATTTGGGGTTAATCTATTACTCAGCAATAGACAAACTGATACATCAAGGATAAAGTTTCAAAAGGATGTCAGAATCCCTGCATGGGCAGGAGCACCAAGAACTCAGACCTTTCAGGAATGAAGTTTGTGTCACCTCACTGAACCTCCAGTAACTCTGATGGCTGACAAAGGCCAAGGGATCTTAGAAAGAGAAGTGGAAGGAGAAGCACAGAATGGGGATGTAGATGGTGTCTACCTGCCTTTCCCCCTTTTCCCCTTGCTATGCCATGTTATCCATATTTTAAAAATTTTCCCCTTTCAGCCAGGTGTGGTGGCACACATCTGTAATCCTAGTACTTGGGAGGTTGAGACAAGAGGATAGGTGGATCACAGGTTTGAGGCCATCCTCAGTAACTTAGCAAGACTCTCAGCAACTTAGAGTTTGTTTTCTTTCTTTCTTTCTTTTTTTTTTTGTGTGTGTGGTGCTGGGGATTGAACCCAGGTGCACTTTACCTCTGAGCTACATCCCCAGCCCCATTTTATTTTTTATTTGAAACAGTGTCTTACTAAGTTGCTGACAGTCTCACTAAGTTGCTGAGACTGGTTTGAACCTGTGATCCTCCTGTCTCAGCCTCCCAAGTACTGGGATTATAGGTATGCGCCACCACACCCTACTAGAGCTTGTTTTTTTTTTTTAAAAAAAAAAAAGAGCTGGGAGTGTAGCTCATGCCCCTGGGTTCTATCCCCAGCACCACACACACAAAATCCCATCTCTTCACTCCTTCTTTTGCTCATTAGTCCATGTAGGATGAGCTGGTGCTGATTAAACTTGTTTGATTCGCTTCTGTATTTGTTGCACAATGCTGAGATGGGACTGAAGGAAGAGGACATTCCCCAGAGATCCTGAACTTGAAGCCATTAATCTACCTATATCTGCCTCTGTGTTGTTTCCCTTGAGAAGGCAAGGAGTGTGTTTGGGGGTGAACAGAAGATAATATTATATAGGCAGGAACATTTGAAAATATTAAGTGTGTGGAGAGATAGATGCCTGTGAACAGCAGGCAGCCAAATGGTGCATGGTGGCCTTGGCAAGACCTAATAATTGCCCCTTAGGACACATTCTTCTATTTTTTAGAGGTAGCAGAATTTTTAGCAGGGCCTATCTTTCCTAGCTTGGTGTGGTTTTGTGACTAAATTCTGTCCAATGGGATGTAAGAAGAAGCATGGCAGTTGGCTGGGCATGGTGGTGCACTCCTGTGATCCCAGTCCTTGGGAGGTTGAGGCAGGAGGATCACAGGTTCAAAGCCAGCCTAAGCAATTTAGTGGGGGCTCTTCAGCAACTTATTGAGACCCTGTTTCCAAATAAAAAATAAAATAGGGCTGGGGGTGTAGCTCAGAGGTAGAATGCCCCGGGTTCATTCCCCAGTAACACCCCCCACACACACACACACCAAGCATGTTGGTGTCCCAGAACCATTCTGAAGAGATACTTGGCACACTTTCTTTGCCCCTTTCCTCTCCATCATGTGCTTGGAGCATAGATGTGCTCACCTAAACCCCCTATTGGCCCGTGAGGAAGGAGCTGGGCCATGAGATGTCTTTTTGTGTATCTGTAGAGTACTGGGGATTGAACCCAGGGACAATCTACCTCAGAGCTACACTCCAGGCCCTATGTTATTTTTTATTATAAAATAGAATCTTGCTGCCGGGCGTGGTGGCGCACGCTTGTAATCCCAGCATTCGGGAGGCTGAGACCGGAGGATCCGGGTTCGCGGCCAGCCTCAGCTACCTAGTGAGGCACTCCGCAACTTTGTGAGACTCGGTTTCAAAATAAAGAATAAAAAATAGGGCTGGGGGTATAGCTCGGAGGTAGAATGCCCCTGAGTTCAATCCCCAGTACCGC
>PVLC010046666.1:0-11349 GCA_004027655.1 Graphiurus murinus | reverse complement strand
GCCTTTCCTTCTAAATGAACACATTCTATAAGTGATTCCTCACCAAGTCTTCCACTATGTCTTAAATTGGAAAACCAGGCATGGTGGAGCCTCCTGTACTCCCAGGTACGAGAGAGGCTGAGGTAGAAGGATCACTTGAGACCAGGAGTTCAAGAGCAGCATTGGCAACAGAGCCGGGCTCTGTGACTATCCCCCTACACACACACAAACACACACACGCGCACCCCCCACCACCACCACACCACCACCACCCCCAACTTGACAGGCTGGGATGTAGCTCAGTGGCAAAGTACTTTCCTTGCATGTGCAGCATCCTATGTTCTATCCACAAATCAACTTAGAAAACATGGTATAGCTTACATATCTGCACAATTTTTACAGTTAACTGGGCAAATCCTTGTATCTGTATTCTAGAGTTTACCAGAGTAGCAAATCACTACTGAAATTTTTCAGTAAGCACTAACATTTTCTCTGGCTAATGGTTGTAAGCTTTTTAGGATGCTTTAGAGTGTTCTTACTAGGTACTGATTTCAGGGATCCTGAAAGCTACAATGTGAATTTTGAACATTTTTCTTAATGGTCATATTTTTGGAGATTGAATATTATTAAGTTGTAAATATGGATCCTAAAAAAGAGTAGCTAAGCCGGGCATGGTGGTACATGCTTGTAATACCAGTACTTGGCAGGCTGAGACTGGAGGATCAGGGTTCACAGGCAGCCTCAGCTACTTAGGCCCTCCTCAACTTAGTGAGACCCTGTTTCAAAATAAAGACTAGAAAATAGGACTAGGGATGTAGCTTGGAGGTAGAATGCCCCTGGGTTCAATCCTTAGTACCGCAAAAAAAAAAAAAAAAAAGTAGCTAACCACTTCTTCCAAAACATCAGTGTGGTCTTCCCTTGTTCCTTTTTCCTAGTGAAATGTGATGATAACAAAGTGTTGTTAGACTGTAGCAAACTTTTCTGTAACTAGAGGATCTCATAAAGAAATTAAGCATGAAGCTGGGCGTGGTGGCGCACGCTTGTAATCCCAGTATTTGGGAGGCTGAGACCGGAGCATCTGGGTGAGCCGCCAGCCTCAGCTACCTAGTGAGGCACTCCGCAACTTAGTGAGATCCTGTTTCAAAATAAAGAATAAAAAATAGGGCTAGGGGTATAGCACGGAGGTAGAATGCCCCTGAGTTCAATCCCCAGTACCGCAAAAAAAAAAGAAATTAAGCATGATAAGGAAAACCTAAAGTTGGATGTTAGGCTTCACTTCCTCTTAAAATTTATTGCCGCCAGGTATGGTGGCACATGCTTGTAATCCCAGCACTTGGAAGGCTGAGATGGGAGGATCAAGCGTTCCTGTGGCCAGCCTCAGCTACTTAGTGAGGTCCTCCACATCTTAGTGAGACTCTTTGAAAAGGATCTGGGTTGGTGGCCAGCCTCAGCTACTTAGTGAGGCCCTCTGCAACTTAATGAGATCCTGTTTCAAAATAAAGAATAAAAAATAGGACTGGGCATATAGCTCAGAGGTGGAATGCCCCTGGGTTCCATCCCCAGTACTGAAAAAAGAAAAAAAGAAAAAAAAAAAAAAGATCTATTGCCCATGCTTCCTACAGGTTCTAGAACTTTAGTCTCTAAGTTCTTGGCTGTGAAGTTAGAAGGAGCACCAGGCTGTAAGTCTGTTCTCACTTCTGACACCAATCTTTAAGTTTAGAGGTTCCCAAGACTGTCCTTAGGCTCGGGGTTTTTTTTTTTTTTTTTTTTTTTTTTGGTTCTGGGGATTGAACTCAGGGGCATTCTACCTCCGAGCTATACCCCCAGCCCTATTTTTTATTCTTTATTTGGAAACAGGGTCTCACTAAGTTGCGGAGTGCCTCACTAGGTAGCTGAGGCTGGCTGCGAACCCGGATCCTCCGATCTCAGCCTCCCAAATGCTGGATTACAACTGTGCGCCACCACGCCCGGCTCCTTAGGCTCAGTTTACTAGAAAGAATCAACAGAATTCACTGAAAGCTGTTACGTGTACACATGGTTTATTACAATGAAGGATATAGATGAAAAGAAACCAAGGGAAGAAGCTTTGAGGTGTACTCTCGCTTCGGAGTAGGGGTTATTGTTACTTATTTGGCAATAGTGTGTGCCAATAGGCCAACTTGCCAGAAAATCCTACCTTCCCAACAAGGGAAGCTCCCCTGAGCCTTTATGTTCAGAGTTTTTTTGTTTTTTGTTTTTTTTTTGCCGTACTGGGGATTGAACTCAGGGACATTCTACCTCTGAGCTATACCCCCAGCCCTATTCTTTATTCTTTATTTTGACACAGGGTATCACTAAGTTGCGGAGTGCCTCACTAGGTAGCTGAGGCTGGCCTCTAACCTGGATCCTCCGGTTTCAGCCTCCCAAATGCTGGGATTACAAGTGTGCACCACCACACCGGGCTGTTCAGAGTTTTTATAGAAGTTCATATACAGATATTATCAGTTTTCCATGTAGTTGATCTCAGGGTGCAGTACTTCAGGAGGTGGAGCTGATCCATGTGACTCAACACTCCCACATTAAATCACACTGACAGAATGACATGATTCAAGGCCCCAGGCAAATAAGAGCATCCAGGGTCCTAGAGATCACCTCCAAGAAGCCAAGGGTAAAGGCTTGGGTAAGGTTAAATTCTTTTTTTTTTTTTTGGTACTGGGAATTGAACTCAGGGGCATTCTACCTCCGAGCTGTACCCCCAGCCCTATTTTTTATTCTTTATTTTGAAACCGGGTCTCATTAAATTGCGGAATGCCTCACTAGGTAGCTGAGGCTGGCCGCGAACCCGGGTCCTCCGGTCTCAGCCTCCCGAATGCTGGGATTACAAGCGTGCGCCACCACGCCCGGCTGGTTAAATTCTTTAGAATTATCCTTTAACCATTTGGCAGTGCCCATTTCAGTTTCTTAAGATTATTCTATCTTCGATTCCTTCCCTAGGTTTTCACCAGAAGTACAAGTTTATTTCTCTTCCGTACTAAAATCTCTTCCTATGTTTCGGGAAGGGAAGCTGTTCCTTATCTTTCTTACTCCATGATCCAAGATGACAGAGCAGCTCTAACATTTGGAATATCACAGTCTTAATGGTAGAGAAAAGTCTTAGAGAGTCTCATATTGGTCAGTTTCATTGACCAGTGCACATTACATGGCCAATCTGACTTCAGGAGAGGGGTGGCTAGAGAAGTACAGTGAAGCTAAATAGTGGAGATTAGTTGTAATATCTATCATAGCATGCACTAAGGTTTTCCAGAGGACCATTCTCTGCAACGGAAGGTCTTCAATGAACTAGATGAGTGCCTTATGCAGGTAAGTGGCATCATTTAACTTATTTTGGCAACCTGAGTAAATAAAACTAAGACAGTGGGTAGATGTTAATATGAGGCTGACTGCTTGAATCTGAGGTCAAATTTTCTACACGTTAGCCAAGCCGAGACAAGGGGATCACAGGTTCGAGGACGGCCTTAGCAAGTAGTGAGACTGTCATCAACCTAGCGAGACCCTGTTTCAAAATAAAAAATACAATAGGGCTGGGGGTGTAGCTCGGAGGTAGATTATCCCTGGGTTCAATCCCCAGTGCCACCAAAATATTTTTTCTACAATGTTAAAGCTGCCTTATAATAAGTTGCCTAGAAATGTAGTACATTTCTACATAAAAAGGAGTTAGTCCAAGTTGTCTCTTGTAATGTTAATGACAGTTGTGAGGATAGTTCATAGATTTTGGCAAAGTGCTACTTCACGTGGTAATAACACTGTCCACTCCACTGATTCTGTAAAATAGTATAAATATAGCCAGGCGTGGTAGCGCATGCCTGTAAATCTACTTGGGAGGCGGAGACTGGAGGATTGCAGAATTGAGGATAGCCTCAGCAAGTAGTGAGATTCTCATCAGGCTAGCGAGACCCTATTTCAAAGTAAAAATAAAAAATAGGGATGGGGGTGTAGCTCAGAGGTAGAATGCCCTGGGGCGCAATCCCCAGTAACTCCCCTGCCTCCCCCTCAAAAAAACCCCAAAGTGTAAATACAGCGTAAATGAATAGACATGTCAGGGTAAGTCTGGAATGAGCTTTCCCTTTCCTGATCAATTGACCATAAGGTTAGGGTTCACCAAAGGGCTGGTGAGCCTTTTTTTTCTTTTTCTTTTTTTGGTACTGTTGATTAAAACTGGAACATTCTACCTCTGAGCTACACCCCCAGCCATTTATTTAATTATTTATTTATTTATTTATTTATTTATTTATTTATTTATTTATTTATTTATTTATTTATTTTTGCGGTACCAGGATGGAACCCAGGGGCATTCTACTTCCAAGCTACATCCCCAGCTCTAATTTTTATTCTTTATTTGAAACAGGGTCTCACTAAGTTGCAGAGGGCCTCACTAAGTAGCTGAGGCTGGCCATGAACCTGTGATCCTCCTGTCTCAGCCTCCCAGATACTGTGATTACAAGCGTGCGCCACTACGCCTGGCTTATTTTTTTAATTTTGAAGCAAGAATCTTGCTAAGTTGCAATGAGTCTTCCATAAGTTGTTGAGGTTGGCCTCGAACCTGCCTCTCAGCCTCCTGAGTACTGGAAATTGCAGGTGTATGTACTGTGTTCAGATGAGCCTTGTTTTATTAAAGTCATCACGTAGAAATGTCAGCTAATATGTCTGCACAGTTCCAGTTTGGTGGCTAGATCTGCCTCTAAAAGCTTACTGGATTAAAGTTAGAATATTATAGTGATACAGGCATACAATTGCCAAATTATGGAACCAATTTAGGTGTCTGTCAACAGATGAATGGATAATGAAAATGTGGCATATGTGTACAAGGGAATTTTACTCAGCCAAAAAAAAAAAAAAGAACAAAATTGTGTCCTTTGCAGGAAAATCATGGACCTAGAGAATATGATGCTAAGTGAGATCAGCTAGTCTCAGAAAGTCAAGGGTCCTATATTTTCTCTCATGTAGAAGCTAGAAAAAAAGGAAAGAAAAAGGACTTCAGTCAAATGAGAGAAACCAGGAGAAATAGTGGAAAGAGATTGGGGCGGGGGGAAGTGGATAAGAGAAAAGTGAAGTTTGAGGAAGGGACCAGTTCAAATAAGGTTAAATCCATATATGAAGGTATCACTAACATATGGAGAGGGAGGAGGGAGATTGGGTATGATACAAAGGGAAATTTACCAAGTGATGTGTGCACATATCTTTGTATCGCTATGATGTAATGCACCAACAAAGTATATATGGCCAGGCATGGTGACACATGCTCTTACGTAATCCCAACACTTGAGAGGCTGAGACAAGAGGATCACAGGTTTGTGGCTAGCCCCAGCAATTTAGTGAGGCCCTCTGCAAATTAGTGAGACCCTGTTTCAAAATTTAAAAGAAGGGGGACAGGCATGGTGGTGCATGCTTATAATCCCAGTACTTGGGAAGCTGAGACAGGAGGATCGCAGGTTCGAGGACAGCCTCAGCAAGTAGGGAGACTCAGCCTAGTGAGACCCTGTTTCCAAATTAAATCAGGCTGGGGGTGTAGCTCGAAGGTAGAATGTCTCTGGGTTCAATCCCCAGTACCAAAAAGGGGGAGGGGCTGGATGTATAGCTCAGAGATAGAATGCCTCTGGGTTCAATTCCCAGTACCACAAGAAAAAAAAAAGAAAGAAAACAAAGGTCACTGGAAGTTTCCTGCCGATATTTCCTGGCTCAGGCTGCTTTTGTGAAGTATCTCTCCAGAATGAAGTAGAAGTTTTAAGCCCACATTGTTCTACCAGTTTGAATGTATTTGCTGTTCTCTCTCCTGTGCCATCTCAGCTTCTGTTCCACTATTCCATGTCCAGCAATTTGAAATCCCAGCTCAAAGCTCAAATCCTGCTGGGTGCAGTGGCACACACTTGTAATCCCAGTACTTAGGAGGCTGAGGCAGGAGGATTGCAGATTCCCAACCAGTCTCAGCAATTTAAATGAGACTCTCAGCAACTTAGTGAATTTCAAAATAAAAACCAAAATAGGACTGGGAGTTGGGTGTGGTGGTGCATGCTTGTAATCCCAGTACTTGGGAGGCTGAGACCAGAGGATCCAGGTTCTCAGCCAGCCTCAGCTACTTAATGAGGCCCTCCACAACTTAGTGAGACCCTGTTTCAAAATAAAGAATAAAAAATAGGACTGGGGGTGTAGCTTGGAGGTAGAATGCCCCTGGGATCAATCTCCAGTACCACAAAAATAAATAATAAAAATAAGACTGGGGGTGTAGCTTGGAGGTAGAATGCCCCTAGGTTCAATCCCCAGTCCTGCAAAAATAGGGCTGGGGATGTAGCTCAGAGGTAGAATGCCCCTCGGTACAATCCCCAGTACCACACACACACACACAAAAGCAAAAACAAACAAAAAATTGTTCATTCTTTGCAAATCTTCCTCCGTTATTCCTGACAACTCTAATGATGAACTATGTGATGAGTATTTATTTACTTATGTATTTATTTTTTGGTGATGCTGGGGATTGAAAGGAGGGGCATTCTTCCTCCGTGCTGAACTCCCAGCCTTAACTTTTTTCTTTTTGAAACTGAGTCTCACTAGGTTGTTGATAGTCTCACAACTTGCTGAAGTTGTCCTCAAACCTGCAATCCTCCTGTCTCAGCCTCCCAAGAACTAAGATTACAGGCATGTGCCACCATGCTGAGCTTCCAGTACAATCTTTTTTTTTTTTTTTTTTTTTAACAGAACTGGGGATTGAGCCCAGGGGCATTCTACCTCTAGACTACACCTCCAGCCTTATTTTAGAAACAGGGTCTCACTAAGTTGCCGAGGGCCTCACAAGTTGATGAGGCTGGCAGTGAACCTGTGAACCTCTTGTCTCAGCCTCCCAAGTACTCTGGGATTACAAGTGTGTACCTCCGTGCCCAACCTCTTAATATGTTTTGAAATTTTTTGTTTTTTGTTACTAAAGGTTGAACCCAGAGACATTCTACCTCTGAAGTACACCCCTAGCCCTATTTTCAGCAATCTAGTGAGACCCTGTTTCCAAATAATAAAATCGGTCTGGGGCTATAGCTCCGAGGTAGAACGCCTCGGGGTTCAATTCCCAGTCCGCAAAAAGCAAAACAAAACAAAAACAGAAAGAAAAAAAAGAAAACAAAGCAAAACTTGGGTATCCCATAAAATGAGGCGTTTCATTATCACATGACCCTAAAATGAGAGTCCTAACACCCAGTATTTGAACATTCCCATTTTGTTACAGGTGGGGATTTCACCCTATCTAACCGTGAAGAAACTGAAGGGTCGAGGCTGAGTCCCTTAACATGTGGGGAGCTTCTAGCTCAATAAGGCATTGAGAGAGCTTTTTGCAAGCAGCCATAAACCACCTTCTCTGGAACGAGACTGCTGGGTTCAGCAGCTGACGCCATCATTTATTAATCCTGTATTCTGAGGAATGGGGCGTTTAGAAGTTCCTACATCACAGAACTAGGGTGACAACCCACGTAAGGAAGTTACTCCTTCCCCTTATGGTGGGACGCACAGCAAGTCAAGCCCAAGCTCAAGTCTGACTGCCCAAGCCTTTTCCACGACGCGCAGGCGCAGCCTGTTCGCCCGGGGTCTCTCCCCGAACTCGCGTGTGGTTCGCCGGCGGGAGACTGGGTCTCGCGATGCGTGGGGAGTACGCGCGCGTGCGCGGCCCTCGCGAGCTCGCGCACGCCGCCTCGCACTCCGGGGCTGTGGCGGCCTCTTCCTCTGGGTCTGCGGTGGAAGCTGGGCGCTGGCGTCGGCCTGCCGCTCTGCCCGGGTCTTCCCGCCCTGTGCCGAAGCGGCGGCTGGGGAGGGAGCGGCACCCGCGCGAGGCGCCCAGCCGATGGGCAGCCGCTGGACGCGCTGAGAGGTCGGGCTACGAGCGGCCGAGGTAGGTGGGCGCGCGGGTCTTCCCGCCGGACGGCGCGGCGGCGGGGACGGCTCTAGCCGGCGCCCGTGCCCGCGCCCGTGCCCGCGCCCGCGCCCGCGCCCGCCAGGGGCTCCGGCCTGGCCGGCGGCGAGCCGAGCGCGGGTGTAGCGGCCTTGGTGGGTGCGGGGCGGTCGCGGGGGAATTCCTCCTGCGGCGGGGAGGAGGAGGAGAGGGCGCTCCCTTTCTTTTCTTTGAGGGGTCAGAATCCGCAGTCCTCCGGCAGTCCGTCTTTTAAATAAGAGCCTGCCGGCTTCCAGATGGGCGTCTGCACGGAGTGACCTGCGGACTTCGACGCTTGCAGAACTCCGAGTGGACGGATAGCAGGTTAGGAATATTGAGGTGGGGTGCACAGCCCATTTTCTAGTGTGGACGCCTGTCTTCTGCAAACAGGTAATATATTTTTGAATGCCTCATGTCAAATAAGGGTTTTGGCACGAGGGAAACGGCGCCATGGGGCACAATTAAGGAGTAGAAAGAAGACAAAGGAGACCGTTATGTTCTGTCCTGGTATCAAAACTTTCCGTGGTAGGGCAGGATGTATAGCAACTGACCTTTGTTGGGTAGACTCTCAAGAGTGATTGAGATGAGTCGCAGAGGAACTCTCTCTAGAACTATAAAACCGTATATGATTACATATAATTGTTAGCCAAATAACCTGAAGTAAATCCATGAGAATTACGTGGTTTGATCTTTGGAGAAAGAACTTGAGTTCTGTCCTTATACCCTGTTCTTTCTGTACTGGGGATTGAACCCAGGGACATTCTACCTCCGAGCTACTCCTCCAACCCTTTTTATTTTGTATCTTGAAACAGGATCTCGCTAAGTTGCTGAGGCTGGCTGATTTATACCACTGTGCCTCACTAGAACTTGGATTTCTTTTTTTTTTTTTTTCGGTACTGGGGATTGAACTCAGAGGCATTCTACCTCCGAGCTATACCTCCAGCCCTATTTTTTTATTCTTTATTTTGAAACCGAGTCTCACTAAGTTGCGGAGTCCTCACTAGGTAGCTGAGGCTGGCCGCGAACCCAGATCCTCCGGTCTCAGCCTCCCGAATGCTGGGATTACAAGCGTGCGCCACCACGCCCAGCTCCTAGAACTTGGATTTCTTGAAAGGAAGGTTTTCTTTATGTTTAAAAAGCTCATGAATACCATGTGAAGTTACTAAAAATAGTTGTAGTTCTTTATGTTAGCTGTAATGACTGCCACATTTAAGATAAAGGAAAGGAATTCTTTTATAAAAAATAAATAGCTCCCTGAAAGAGTTGAGGAGTTAAACAAAATCTTCAGGAATGTCAGGTTTTAGCATATACTTCAAAAATTCAAATTTAGCTGGCATGGTGCACACCTGTAATCCCAGTGCTTGGGGGGCTGAAACAGAAGGATCACATGCTTGCTGCCAGCCTTAGCAACTTAGTGAGACTCTCAGCAGTGTAGGGAGACCCTGTTTCAAAACGAAAAATATAAAAAGGGCTGGTGGTGTAGCTCAAATGTAAAATGCCTCTGGGTTCCATCCCCAGTACCAAAAAAATAATTCAAATTTAGTCATAGTCAAAATATACAGACAGAAGCTCTTAGTTGACTCCTTTTCTTTGAGTAAACCACTTAAGAAGATCGTCTTTAACCTCTGGTAGCCAACATGGCTTCCATTCAGTACACACTTTTTATTTTTTTGGCGGTACTGGGGATTGAGCTCAGGGGCATTCTACCTCCGAGCTATACCCCCAGCCCTATTTTTTATTCTTTATTTTTGAAACCGAGTCTCACTAAGTTGTGGAGTGCCTCACTAGGTAGCTGAGGCTGGCCGCGAACCCGGATCCTCCGGTCTCAGCCTCCCGAATGCTGGGATTACAAGCGTGCGCCACCACGCCCGGCTTAGTACACACTTTTTAGAAATGTAATAGTCATTCTTTCTTAAGAAGTGTGAGCCCAGTTTGGTGGTCCATGCTTGTAATCCCAATACTTGGAAGGCTGAGACAAGAGGATCACAGGATTGAGGCCAGCCTCAGTAATTAAGCAAAACCCTGTTTCAAAATAAAAAAAGGAACCCAGGTGTGGTGGTGCATATACTTCAAAAATTCAAATTTAGCTGCATAGTGCACGCCTGTAATCCCAGTACTTGGGAGGCTGAGACAGGAGGATCGAAGGTTGGCACTAGCCTCAGCAACTTGTGAGGCCTTCTGCAGTTTAGTGAGACCCTGTTTCAAAAATAAAGAATAAAATAGGGTTGGGGTGAAGCTCAGAGGTAGAATGCCCCTGGGTTCAATCCCCAATACTGCAAAGATAAAATAAAATAAAAAAATAAGGGCTTTGGCCCAGTGTGGTAGTGTACACCTGTAATCCTAGTACTTGGGAGACTGAGGCAGGATTGCAGATTGGAGGATAGCCACAGCAACTTAGACCATTTCAAAATTAAAAAATGAAATAGGGCTGGGAGTATAGCCCAGAGGTAGAATGCCCCTGGGTTCAATCCTGAAGGCCACACACACAAAAAAGAGGTGAGGTTGGAGGTGTAGCTTGGAGGTAGAATGTCCCTGGGTTCAATCCCCAGTGTATGTGGGGGAACAAAGTGTGTGGGAGGGTGGAAACAAAATGAAGTAGAGGAAATATGGTCTAGAGGGAAGGTCTTGGTAAGTTCAATGATAAGAATTCAAAAGGCATGAATTATAAAACATTTGCAGAGAAGTATTTTCTTCCTTAACTTGCAGTCCTAACTGTGGAAGAAAGAACTTGTACCGTACCTTCCTACCTTTTTTTTTTTTTTGGAGCATTCCAACTGGACAATTTCTGTTTTTAGCATTTTTGTTTTTGTTTTGGGAGAGTTCTGGGGATTGAACTTAGGGCCTTACGTATGCAAGATAAGCACTCTTCCACTGAGCTTCACCCCAAACCCAGTTTCTGAATATAAAGTTGAAAAGATTTTACTTTTTTTTTTTTCCTTCCAGCACTGGGGATGGAACCCAGGGGCATTCTACCTCCAAGCTATACCCCCAGCCCTATTTTTTATTTTTAATTTGGAAACAGAGTCTCACTAAGTTGCGGAGAGTCTCACGAAGTCGCTGAGGCTGGCCTCGAACCTGGATCCTCTGGTCTCAGCCTCCCAAGTACTGGGATTATAAGCGTGCGCCACCATGCCGGGCAAAAAGAGTTTACTTTTTTTCTTACAGCCCTTTCACAGAACTGTATGTTTCTCCTGATATTTGCATATAGTCTCTAGTCCAACTTTATTGGTAAGCTATTATATTGGTTCCTATTTAATTCTTACATATATTTCTCAGTTAATATATAAATGGGGGGGGGGAGTTATGTAGCTGGTCCTTTCACAGAGCCACCATTGGCTTTTCTTCAGATATGAAAAGCAAATCAGCCAGGTGTGGTGGCTCACACTTGTAATCCTCGTACTTGGGAGGCTGAGACCAGAGGATACAAG
>PVLC010046665.1:0-11352 GCA_004027655.1 Graphiurus murinus | reverse complement strand
TTGTAATCCCAGCATTCGGGAGGCTGAGACCGGAGGATCCGGGTTCGCGGCCAGCCTCAGCTACCTAGTGAGGCACTCCGCAACTTAGTGAGACCCTGTTTCAAAATAAAGAATAAAAAATAGGGCTGGGGGTATAGCTCGGAGGTAGAATGCCCCTGAGTTCAATCCCCAGTACCACAAAAAAAAAAAAAAAAAAAAATAGGGCTGGGGGTGTAGCTCGGAGGTAGAATGCCCCTGAGTTCAATCCCCAGTACCACACAAAAAAAAAAAGGAAACAAAAGTTGCCACATGGAATTGAGAATAAAAGACTAATTTCATCTACTCTAAACTTTATTATATATATAATTTATGGTACTGGGAATTGAACCCAAGTGTGTTCTACCTCCAAGCTATACCCCTAGCCCTATTTTATTTTCTATTTTGAAAGAAGGTCTCATTAATAAGTTGCTGAAATTGGCTTCAAACTTACTGTTCTTCTGTCTCTCAAGCACTGTGGATTACAAGCTTGTGCCACCACACCCAGTTTACTGTGTGTGTGTGTGTGTGTGTGTGTGTGTGTGTGTGTGTTGGTGGTACTGGAGATTGAACCCGGTGGCATTCTACCTCAGAGCTATACCTCCATCCCTATTTTATTTTTTAATTTGGAAACGGTCTTGCTAAGTTGCTGAGAGCCTCAGTAAGAGGTTGAGGCTTAACACATCTTTTAGGGTGCATCTGTAACAGTGTTCTAGGCAGTTAACTCAGGTCTCGGGTAGTTACTTAAATCATTCTGGAATATGTACTACCTATGACATACATAAATTACTGCTCTCAATCTAGACAAAAGCCATTTGAGGCTGGAAGTATCCCAGTTTTATAGCTGACTAAGTGATAGAGCCTGGTATGACTCCAGAATGTTTGTTTTTACTGTCTTGACTCCTTTGTTAGGGATTTGTGCATAAAGTGATCATTTTCATTTTACTGGAAGGCTCTGTACAGTCTTGGGGATCTGGAAAACAATGAAATGTCTTTTGCTTGTTGATAATCAGTTATTCCTTTTACTTATTTTAGGCATTTGGATTCTCTTTTGTTTGGAAGAGTTTCTCTGCCTAAAATGTTTGAAGTCTCCTGCTTTAGAAAACCAATACCCAGCTAGAATAAATACATATTAGACTATAAAAATATGGGTAATAGTAACTTATGTTTGTCCCTGGGGCAGATAGTATCTATTTTCAGTTATGTTTCTGCAGATGTTTTATGTGGTCTAATAGTGAGTTTGAGGGATTGAACACACTAGTAACAGGGTGGGAATGTGATTAGAGTTGAAATTTGTTGCTGAAAGTGGATAGCATACAATTCACTGCTTCGGGTTCAGTCACTCACTGCCTGTTCTTGCTGCATTTAAAGGCATGATGTAATGACAGGTTAAACCTCTGCTAGCTCTAGCTGACGCAATGCAAATGTGAGGCCCATAGGACTTTATGGGGCAAGGGTAATGCTTGTTTAAAAACAAAACAAGCTACTCTTAAATTTAATGAGGCCATTTAAAATGGCTTTCCCAGAGTGGGAAGAAAATATAATCTTGACTTTGAGGTTGAAGTAAGAGTTAAATGTGTCTTAAGTGTGTTTACTACTCTCACTGCAAAGGCTTTTTGCAGAGGAAGGGAGGATTTAAAATATTCTGCCCACAGGGGAAGAAATAGAGAAGTGAGTTCAAACTGAGGAAATATAGTAGTTGATGCCTGTTAAATACTCTAGTTATTGGATGAATTAGAAAGGAAGCTTTTATTCTGTGAAAATGCGAGTTCTCATGATTAACTTGGATAGTATAATCCACGCGGAGAAGAGCACTCGTTCGGACACACGTTTTCGATTTACCATGTGTAGTTCTTTGGTTGGAACTTTAACTTTGTCGATATTCGATCCTTTTGGCCTATGAAAACATGTTTCTACAAATGCTGAGGGCTTGACGCCTGGTGTGGCGGTCCAGGACCAGGTGGCACCCGTCGGAGCTCCGGAGGCCAGTAGGGAGCAGCCGGTTGCGCCTGGTCCGGTGGGCGTGGCTTAGGGCGTAGCCCCGCCCTCCCCCCCTCCCCTTGCAAGCAAGGGCGCGGTCAGTGCTGCGCGGGCCCTGGCGCCAGAGTTGGAGTAGGCTTCCCCAGCTGCGGGCCCCAGGCCCGGCCCCAGCCCCAGCCCTGCTTCAAATGGCTCTCCTAGCGGCGGGCGGACCCCTCCAGAGCCTGCTTGGAGAGCACTCCTTCAGCCAGCGCCGCACACCCTGCCGCCCTGGCCTTCACCCGCACTTAGTGGGAACTGGGAAGACAAACTTGTGAGAGTGACAAAGGAATAGGGCACAAGCGAGGACAGCTCAGCCATGGCTCCCATTTTTGGAGACGCAGGCGAATCTGCGCCTACAAGGAGATGTGGTCGCCTCCCCAGGACGGAAGGCCTGCATTTCTCTGCCTCTGTGGCTGGTGATTCTGTGGAGTGAATGGATGAAAGGAGCCTGACCTTAGACAGGAATTTGAGTCTTCTGTGCTTAGGAGCAGGAAGTGGCCAGGAGGGACTTTTGTTACAGATTGCTGTTTGGGGAAACGCAATGCGCTGCCTGACTTCTCATGACGGGAAAGCCTACCCTGCCCTTTCTGTACTCCTGGAGAGGAGTCTTGTTCACATGTTTACCAGCGGCTAGGACAAGGAAGAGAAAAGGTATTGATGTGAAAATGCCAGGTTCCTAAAACTGAAACTTGCAAGCTGTTGTAAATCAATGGAGTCTGGCTTAAGGAATGGCTGCAGTGTAATTGAGCTCTTTCTGAGGTTGGCAGTGATGTCTCTCATTTGAGCTGCTGTACTTTTCTCTTTTTAAATTAATCTTGGGGTTCTGTCACAATCCCAGCAGAGCCGTCCTTGGTTCCTGTTGCAGGGGTGCTGTATAATTAGGATTCCTTTTCTGGTTCAAGATGGAGCTGGGTTTCACCTTTGGAGCTTTGGAAGATTTTAGCAGTTGCTATCCTGTAAATACTTCTGTTAATAAGAAATACTGATTTCACTTGCTTTTCATGCTTTAGTAGGAATTAAAATATGCTTTCTACAGTGTTTGTAAAGTAATAGGCATTGTAACCCAACCCTGAACTATTGATGCTAAATGATGTAACTATTTTGCTGGGTCAAGAAATTGTGTTTTTCTTGCTCAGTATCTATATTATGTTAAATACAAATTGAATTTACTGCCCTCTCATGTGAGTAGCTGTCTAGTTTCATAATTTGAAAGGTACTGGGGGCTTAGACTGTGCCCAAGGAACCATTTTCCCATTATTGTGTTGCTCACTTAAGTGAGCAGCCTATTATGGAACACAAAATAGGCAGAGAGGAACAGAAAGGGTGTTTTGGCAATACGGAACCCATTGTTTTACAAATGACAGTAAGTGGATAGAGCAACATATGTACAAAGAATTTATATAGAGGGACAGTGGGTTACAGGAAAGTCCTTTTCTCAGAACATCTAGATCACACTGGGCTTCAGGTGGTGGGAGTTAATTCATATTCTTCTTGTCCATATGATTAGCCACATTATGTTATGGATTTTTTTTTTTTTTTTGGTACTGAGGCCCAATTTTATTTCTTATTTGGAAACAGGGTCTTGCTAGGTTGACGAGAGCCTCACTACTTGCTGAGGCTGTCCTCGAACCTGTGATCTTCCTGTCTCAGCCTCCCAGGTACAGGGATTATAGGCATGTGTCACCACACCCGGCTCAGAATTTTGTTTCTGTATGTGTGTGTGTGGGGGGGGCGGGGTGCTGGGTATCCAACCCAGTCACACATGCTAAATATTGTTACTATACTCTTGTTTCCCTTTGAATTTTAGGATATACCACTAGTCACAAAGGAATTAATATTTTTGCATTCTCAGATATTTAGGGTATCTGTTGGTGGGCACTTAAGTAATCAAGAATCTTAATTATATTTACCTGATCACATTATAACCAATGTTGTTTCTTCTTGTCTTCTTTTGGTACTGGAATTGAACCCAAGGGCCTTCTACCTACCCCTCAGCTGTACCTCCAGCCTTTTTTTTTTTTTTTTTTTTTGCGGTACTGGGGATTGAACTCAGAGGCATTCTACCTCTGAGCTACACCCCCAGTCCTATTTTTTTTTATTTATTTTGAAACCGGGTCTCACTAAGTTGCGGAGTGCCTCACTACTACCGGTAGCTGAGGCTGGCCGCGAACCCGGATCCTCCGGTTTCAGCCTCCCAAATGCTGGGATTACAAGCATGCACCACCACGCCCGGCTCCAGCCCTTTTTTTAAAAAAAATTTGTTTTAAAATAGGGTCTTGCTAAATTGCTCAGTCTAAGTTTCGGATGCTGGCCTGTAATCTGTGATCTTCCTGTCTCAGCCTCCCAAATACTGGTTTCACAGGGGTGTGCTATCATGCCCAGCTATAACCACAATTGTTTGTTTTTTTTTTTTGTGGTACTGGGGATTGAACTCAAGGGCATTCTACCTCCGAGCTACACCCCCAGACCTATTTTTTTATTCTTTATTTTGAAACAGAGTCTAAGTTGTGGAATGCCTCACTAGGTAGCTGAGGCTGTCCGGGAACCCGGATCCTCCGGTCTCAGCCTCCCAAATGCTGAGATTGCTCAGAATTGTTTCTTAAAAGTTAAATTCTAAGCTGGGTGTGGTGGCAGATACCTATAATCCCAGTACTTGGGAGGCAGAGACAGGAGGATTGCAGGTTTGAGGCCAGCCTCAGCTACTTAGTGAGGATCTTTGTAACTTAGTGAGACCCTGTTTCAAAAAAAAAAAAAAGCCCGGCATGGTAGCACACACTTGTAATCCCAGCATTTGGGAAGCTGAGACCTGAGACCAGAGGATCTGGGTTTGTGGCCAGCCTCAGCTACCTAGTGAGGCACTCTGCAACTTAGTGAGACCCTGTTTCCAAATAAAGAATAAAAAATAGGGCTGGGAGTATAACTCGGAGGTAGAATGCCCCTGAGTTCAATTCCCAGTACCGCAAAAAAAAAAAAAAAAAGGTTAAATTCTAGCCGGTTGTGATGGCACACACTTGTAAATCCAGTACTTGGGAAGCTGAGATAGGAGGATCACAAGTTCGCCCCCAGCCTCAGCAACTTAGTGAGGCCATCTGCAACTTAGTGAGACCCTGTTTCAAAATAAAAGAAAATCAGGCTGGGTGATGTAATTCAGGTAGAATGACCCTGAGTTCCATCCCCAATACTACACCAAAAAAAAAAAAAAAAAAAAAGTTCTTTTCAACAGAACAATGATTATAGTGGAGAGAAAACATTAAATTTTTAATTGTGTGGAAATACCTTATATAGTTACTGGAAGTACACTTCTAGGACGTCAACAGCCTGATTGGTCTTATGTCATTCTTGAGACCTGTCCCAGCAAAGGTAGATTCTTGGGAAAAGGTTTGGCCTGACTAGTTAGTTACATTGTTGGTCATTTCTTCCAGATGATGTTACTTAAGTACTGTTTATTATTATTATGCTGATTTCAGCAGCACTGGTGAACCTCAGGAAGCAAGAAATTCTTTACCTCTTGACTCCATCTCACATTACCCAAGATGTATCTCTGGTGCTTTTTTTTTTTTTGGTGGTGGTACTGGGGATTGAACTCGGGCATTCTACCTCCGAGCTACACCCTCAGCCCTATTTTTTATTCCTTATTTTGAAACAGGGTCTCACTAAGTTGTGGAGTGCCTCACTAGGTAGCTGAGGCTGGCCGAGAACCCAGATCCTCCGGTCTCAGCCTCCCGAATGCTGAGATTACAAGCGTGTGCCACCACGCCCGGCTTATCCTTCTCTTTATTTACCTTCTTTTTCTGATTCTCCTTTCTCCTTACCCATTGTATTTGATTTATATTGTGGGATGGAAATAGAATGAGGTACTTTTTAATTTAAGGATGATCTTCCATTTCCCTCTTTTCTCCCCTAGTTTTTAAGGTTCACGTTAATCAGTAGGAAACAAAATACCTAGCTGATTATATATAGCATTTGGGGAAAGACGTATTAGATGAGGTGGGTAATGGGATGGCAGCAGGTCCTCCCTGTACTCCATTTCCAAAATACACCTGTAGAGAAAATGCTATTCACCATTAGGCAGAGTTAATAAGTCAATACTCTGATGATCTTTGACACATGAAACACAAAGACTTAACTTGTAACTCCCTGAAGCTATCCACAGCTGACTGAAAATTGAAAAGAGATAACTTTAGGGAGTCTCAGGAGGAGGACAATCCCAATCAAAAGATTTGATTGTACTTGAGGTGCTTATACAAGTATCTCTTAGTTATACTTTAATATTTTAGTGTGTGTCTGTCTCTGTCTCTTTCTCTCTGGTACTGGGGATGGAACCCCAGGGGTGCTCCTGAGCTATCCCCTCAGCTCCTTTTTTATTTAAGTTTGGTTGGTTGGTTGATTGATTGATTGTACTTCTTTGAACCCAGAAGTGTTCTACTTACAAGCTATACCCCCAGCCCTTTTTGTTTTTTAAATAAGGTCTTGCTAGGTTGCTGAGACTGTCCTCAAACCTGCAATACTCCTCCCTCAGCCTCCCAAGTACTGGGATTACGGGCACACGTCACCATGCCCAGCCTGTACTTTTCTCTCTTTTTATTTATTTATTTTTTTTGCAGTACTGGGGATTGAACTCGGGCATTCTACCTCTGAGCTATACCCTCAGCCCTATTTTTTATTCTTTATTTTGAAACAGGGTCTCACTAAATTGCGGAGGGCCTCTCCAAGTAGATGAGGCTGCCCACAAACCTGGATCCTCCTGTCTTAGCCTCCCAAGTACTGGGATTACAAACCTGCACCGTCACGCCTGGCTCTCTTCTTTTAGTGATACCGTACACCTGCAATCCCAGTACTTGGGAGACTGAGGCAAGAGGAGTGCAAGTTCACAGCCAGCCTCAGCAAGGAGTGAGGCTCTCAGCAACCTAGCGAGACCCTGTTTCAAAGTAAAAATAAAATTAGGCTGGAGATGTATGTAGCTCAGAGGTAGAATGCCCCTGGGTTCAATTCCCAGTAACTAATACCAGGTACTGAGGTTGACATTGGTTTTCTCACATATGTTCATACTGTCAATGGAAGTGCTTCCTTCACTGATCCTCCCTTTCCCCAAAACCACCCTCCTTGTTCCACTGGGGCTCCATTATCTGAAGTCCCTCTGGTATCCCCATTACCCCCTAGCTTCCACATATGAGAAAAAACATAGGACCCTTCACTTTCTGTGACTGGCTAACCTCACTTAGCATAATGTTCTCCAGGTCTATCCATTTCCTGCAAATTATATAATTTTGTTCTTCTTTATTGCTGAGTAGAATTCCATTATGTGTATATCCCATAATTTTATGACCCATTCATCTGTGGATAGACACCTAGGTTGTTTCCATGATTTGGCTATTGTGAATTGTGCCACTGTAAACATGGATATGCATGTATCACTATAACATTCTGATTTCAGTCCCTTTGGAAAGATACCCAGGAGTGGTATAGCTGGATAGTACTTTTTTTTTTTTTAAAGGAGGATTTCAAATATGCTCTGAAACATTTTGAAAAGCAGGCTTAGTATACAACACCTAATAAAGATTCACATTCATTTTGATTAATTTTTTTTTTTTTTTTTTGTGGTACTAGAGATTGAACCCCAGGGGCATTCTACCTCTAAGCTACACACCCAGCCCTATTTTTTAAAATTTTGAAATGGTCTTGCTAGATTGATGAAAGTCTCAATACTTGCAACCCGGGCGTGATGGCGCACGCTTGTAATCCCAGCATTTGGGAGGCTGAGACCAGAGGATCTGGGTTCTTGGCCAGCCTCAGCTACCTAGTGAGGCACTCTGCAACTTAGACCCTGTTTGAAAATAAAGAATAAAAATTAGGGATGGGGGTGTAGCTCGAAGGTAGAATGCCTGAGTTCAATCCCCAGTACTGCAAAAAAAAAAAAAAAAGTCTCACTACTTGCTGAGGCTGTCCTTGAACCTGTAGTCTTCCTGTCTCAGCCTCCCAAGTACTGAAATTACAAGTATGTGCCACCATATCTGGCTATATGTTTTGTTTTTAATCCTTTTTATTTCCCTTTATTATTTTGCATGGACCTTAAATTATTTCTGGCATGTAAGCACTATTTATGATATGTTTTAGTGGTAATTACTTTTCTCCTGCCTCTTATTTTTTTATCTTTTTATTACAGAAATGAGCCGTCAGACTGCTACAGCATTACCTACTGGTACCTCAAAGTGTCCACCGTCCCAGAGGGTACCTGCCCTGACTGGCACAACTGCCTCCAACAATGACTTGGCGAGTCTCTTTGAGTGTCCTGTCTGCTTTGACTATGTGTTGCCACCCATTCTTCAGTGTCAGAGTGGCCATCTTGTTTGTAGCAACTGTCGCCCAAAGCTCACATGTTGTCCCACTTGCCGGGGCCCATTGGGATCCATTCGCAACTTGGCTATGGAGAAAGTGGCCAATTCAGTACTTTTCCCTTGTAAATATGCCTCTTCTGGATGTGAAATAACTCTGCCACACACAGAAAAAGCAGACCATGAAGAGCTCTGTGAGTTTCGGCCTTATTCCTGCCCGTGCCCTGGTGCTTCCTGCAAATGGCAAGGCTCTTTGGATGCCGTGATGCCCCATCTGATGCATCAGCACAAGTCCATTACGACCCTACAGGGAGAGGATATAGTTTTCCTTGCTACAGACATTAATCTTCCTGGTGCTGTTGACTGGGTGATGATGCAGTCCTGTTTTGGCTTTCACTTCATGCTAGTCTTGGAGAAACAGGAAAAATACGATGGTCACCAGCAGTTCTTCGCAATTGTACAGCTCATAGGAACACGCAAGCAAGCTGAAAATTTTGCTTATCGACTTGAGCTAAATGGTCATAGGCGGCGATTGACTTGGGAAGCGACTCCTCGGTCTATTCATGAGGGAATTGCAACAGCCATTATGAATAGTGACTGCCTAGTCTTTGACACCAGCATTGCACAGCTTTTTGCAGAAAATGGCAATTTAGGCATCAATGTAACTATTTCCATGTGTTGAAACGGCAATCAAACATTTTCTGGCCAGTGTTTAAAACCGTTGCATTCGATTTCACAGAGATTAAAGCACCCATCTGCCTGCCAACCTGAAACTCTTGGTAGGTGGAAGCTAGACACATGAAGGTAAATAAAAAGAAAGGCTGTTAAATACAGGAAACAGTTGCATGTAGTAACACTAATATATTTAAGAATAAGTCAACAGTAAACCACTGAAAAATATATATATACACCCAAGATGGGCATCTTTTGTATTAAGAAAGGAAGCATTGTAAAATAATTCTGAATTTTGTGTTTGTTGTAGATTGGTTGTATTGTTGATTTTTTTTTTTTTTTTTTTTTGGCGTGTGTGAGTGTGTGTTTGGTTTTTCCTTAACTGACAAGCCATCTGAGTGGTCTTAGACCACTGCTTTTCCCCTTTGTGAGTCAATACATAGTGCTGCTGTTTTTATTTTTTCCCTTTGGGTGTGTGTGTATTTGCTAATTTTTATTGATTCTAGTTTTTCATTAAATAAACTTTTCTTTTCTGTAATTTCAAGTTTTTCCTCACTTTTTTGTACCTTTTTAAAGTTAGTATCTTTTTGATATGCATAATCGTTTATGGTAAAGTTTCTGTGTTCAATACATGTATTTTCTTTTCTTTCACTAATCAGTTCATTAGAAGTATTTTAAATTCAGCTATTTTGTGAAGCTATGAGTCCCAGAAAGGTCACATCAGAAAAATTATCAAAAGCTATTTAAAGCAGCAATAAGGTGATCTCTTTACTCATACTCTCTTTTCCAGTTGAGTCATACCTTCAGGCTTACTCTTTGAAAGGATAGGGAGTAAATTCAGATTTATATAAATACTGAAAAAAATTAGGCTCTTTTTTCCTTAAATATCTTGGACAAATCACATGTTTAAAATATGTTCTTGTATTTATTGGTTTTGCAGAAGGCATCATCATACACAGTATTTGTAATTAAGAGCAAATCATTTGTTTAAAAAAAAAAGGCAGTTTGCAAAAAAAAATGTTTTTGGTCTTTTATAATTCTCATTAAAAGATTATCTGGCAAATTAAATCTTGCTGTGTCTGCTTTAGCTCTAAGTTTGGTAAAATCCAAAGTAATTTCCCTGTTCCATTCTGTACTTTGTCCCGAAGAAGGAGTGTGCCTTCACTTGAGAGTGCAGCAGAGCCTGGGTGCCTGCCTGTGCATTGCAAGGGCTTGTCATCCCCTGCCCTGCCCACATGTTGATTCTCACAGGGAAATCAGACTTCAGGAGAATGTCTGACTAAAGTGCTGATTTTTTTTTTTTCCTTTTAAAAAACAAACGTGGTGCCAGTTGTGGTGATGCACGCCTTTAGTCTCAGTACCTGGGAGTCTCGAAGGTTCAAGACTAGCTTAGGCCATTTAGTGAGACTCTCAGCAACCTAGCAAGACCCTGTTTCAAAACAAAATAAAGCCAGCGTGGTGGCATGTGCTTGTAATCCCAATACTTGGGAGACTGAGACAGGAGGACTGCAGGTTTGAGGTTAGATAGCCTTAGCAAGTAGTGAGACTCTCATCAACCTAGTGAGACCTTGTTTCCAAATAAAATAGGTCTGAGGGCATAGTTCAGAAGTAGAATGCTTCTGGATTCAATCCTCAGTAACACACACACACACACACACGAAAGTGAGGTGATCTATTATTTCATAGCCCTAGTGGTTAGGAGTTTTGACTCTAGCAGAGCGTGGTGGCACACGCTTGTAATCCCAGTACTTGGGAGGCTGAGACCAGAGGATCCGAGTTCATGGCCAGCCTTAGCTACTTAGTGAGGCTCTCTGCAACTTAGTGAGACCCTGTTTCAAAATAAAGAATAAAAGCCAGGCACGAGGCCGGGCGTGGTGGCACACGCTTGTAATCCTAGCATTTGGGAGGCGGAGACCCGGAGGATCCAGGTTCGCGGCCAGCCTCAGCTACCTAGTGAGGCACTTCACAACTTAGACCCAGTTTCAAAATAAATAATAAAAAATAGGGCTGGGGGTGCAGCTTGGAGGTAGAATGCCCCTGGGTACAATCCCCAGCACCACAAAAAAAAAAAAAAAAAAAAAACAGGCATAGTGGCACATGCTTGTAATCTCAGCATTTGAGAGGCTGAGACCGGAGGATCTGGGTTTTGCGGCCAGCCTCAGCTGCTTAGAGAGGCCCTCCACAACTTAGTGAGACCCTGTTTACAAATAAAGAATAAAAAATAGGGCTGGGGGTGTAGCTAGGAGGTACAATGCCCCTGGGTTCCATCCCCAGTACCGCAAAAAAAAAAAAAAAAAAAAAAAGAATAAAA
>PVLC010046664.1:10000-11352 GCA_004027655.1 Graphiurus murinus | reverse complement strand
CTCTCTCTCTCTCTCTCTCTCTCTCTCTCTCTGCTGGGGATTAAACCCAGGGACATTCTACCTTCAAGCTATACCTTCAACCCTTTTTATTTCGTATTTTGAAACAGGATCTCACTAAAGAGCCTTGCTAAGTTGCTAAGGCTGGCTTTGAACTTGCAATCCTCCTGTCTCAGCCTCCCAAGTACTGGGAGTACAGGCGTGTGCCACCACAACTGGCTATACCATTTTCTAAACTAGCTAGCTTTACATGCTGGCCATTTCTTCTCAAGAAAGTTTCTTGTTCCTCCTTAGAGAGCTGTACCCCAAATAACAACCTTTTCCAAGTTCTGACTGTTATATGTACTTTTGGGAATCCATATGCCTGTCCCAAGCAAAAATACAGCTTTAATATCCCACTCATGTCCCCACATGCCCTGGGCCCAGTCCAGCTGGTGGGTCACATTCCATTTCATAAATAGTATCAAAGGGAAGTCACTTAGGGGGTAGAGAGCGATAGTGTGAGCAGAAGTTAGGACCTCGAAGCAATGACTAATGTTGCAGACAGGCTCTTCTTTGTCCATTGTTAACTGGTGATGAATAGATCTCCAGCCTCCTGTTCCTACCTCCAGAGAGAGAAGGAGGCTGTGGGCAGAGAAAGTCCTGACTCTCTCCTGCTCTTGCCTTTCGCACTTTCCCCCTAAGTCACTCAGTCCAGTTGTGAGTTTCTGGCAAGTTGGAACCTCTTACAAACCTAAGGTGTTGGCTGTGGCGAGGGTTCTGAGAGCTGTCCCAACAGCTTAATGAGTTAGAGGAACTCAGGTCAAGTTTTACTTCAGACTCTAGACAGCCATGTGCATCTGTGACACGTTGACTTTAAGATCTGGGCTTTGGAAGACAGGCATGGTGGCACATGCCTGTATTCCCAGTACTTGCGAGGCTGAGACAGGAGGATCGCAGGTTTGCAGCCAGTCTCAGCAACTTAGTGAGGCTCTCAGCAACTTAGCAAGAGCCTGTTTCCAAATTACAAAAAAAAAAAAAAAAAATTCATTGAAAAAAAAGATCTGGCACTAGCCAGGTTGAGTTGAGTATCCTTTCCTCTTGTTCAGTGAGTTTGTTCTTTGCCATTCTCCCCAGGTCACACCTGGCTATCTTCTGACCTACCTGGCTACCATAAGGCTTTGTGTTATAGCTCTCTCTTGGATTAAACTATTTCAGTGACTCCTTCTAGCATTAATATCTATAATTGTATGACTTTCTGGAAATTTAGTATTCTTCTAGATTTTATTTATTTATTTTGCAGAGTTGTGGATTGAACCCAGAGCCTTGCACATGCTAAGCAATTGTACACCCCTAACCCTGGACAACATTTTAAA
>PVLC010046664.1:0-7500 GCA_004027655.1 Graphiurus murinus | reverse complement strand
TGGGGAGCTTCCGGAGCAGGGGAGAATCGGAAGGTCCCTCATAGGACTACAGCGCTCATCCATCCCACCATAGAGCTCACAGCGGTTGGGTCATTCCCCGCTTCCCCGGAAGCCTGCGAAATTCAAGGGGGCAACTGGGGCCTGAAGGAAAGGTCTTTTGGCGCACTCTCTATACTCCATGTATGTGATTGACGCTCCCAGCTGTCTGTGTAAACAAGCATAGCCGGTGAGGGAGTGCAACCTGTAATGCCAGAGACTCAGGAGACTGAGGCAGGAGGCCAGGGTATGTGTGTGTGTGTGTGTGTGTGTGTGTGTGTGTGTGTTGCTGGGGATTGAACCCAGGGACATTTTACCTCCGAGTTATACCCCCAGCCCTATTTTTTATTCTTTATTTTGAAACAGGGTCTCACTAAGTTGCGGAGGACCTCACTAAGTAGATGAGGCTGGCCTTGAACCTTCGATCCTCCTGTCTCAGACTTCCAAGTACTGGGATTACAAGTGTGTGCCATCATGCCTGGTTCCTTTTTATTTTGAAACAGCGTCTCACTAAGTTGCTGAAGCTGGCTTGACACTTAAAATCCTTCTGCCTCAGCCTCCCAAGTACAGGGATTACAGGCCTTTGCCACTGAGCCCATCAAAAGAAGAGGTGAATCTGAGGTCAGTCCAAGTAACTTAGCGAGTCCTTGTCTCAAAATAAAAAGATAAAAGGGCTGTGGTGTAGTTCAGTGATGCCCTGAGTTCAATCCCCAGTTAAAAAAAGAAAAAGAAAAAGAAAAAAGCTAGGCATGATGATATACTCCTGTAATCCCAATCCCAGTACTTGGGAGGCTGAGGCAGGAGGATCTTAGGTTGAGGCCAGCCTCAGCAATTTAGCAACTTAAGGGACCCTGTTTAAGGAAAAAAAAAAAAAAAAAAAAAAAAAAAGGATTTGGTGTATAGTTGGGAGATAGACTGTGCCTGGTTTCAATCCCCAGTACAAAAAAAAAAATTTTTTTTCCCACAAAGGCTGACTTTTCTAGAAGGGAGACAAGTTAAGTAGAGGAAGGGGGTTAGGGGGAAGGAGGAGGAGCAGGAAAGGAGAGGTACTGGGAAATGAAATTGATCAAATTATGTTATGGTTTGTCAAAATGAATCCCACCATTTTGTATAGTCAATGTGCCAATTAAAAAAAGAAAAAAGCCTGACTTTCTTGACGTGCTCTTCCTTCCTTGTTGTCTGACCTAATAAATCCCTGTGTGTGACTCGAGGCCTGGCTCACATCCTGCTCCTGGGACCTGCTCCCCGCAGTGTCGGCCTGCTTCTAGCTCTCTTGCCCCAACATTCCTTTGCAGCAATCTGGGGTTCATTATAGACTGCCTTGAAATCTCGCTTTCATTTGTCAGTGAGTCCCTCGAGAGTACAAAGTGTTATGTAGCTGGTGTGGTTTTCTCAACTTTCCTAGCCTCTCCTTGGTGTCCTCTGCACCTGCACGCTTGCACAAGTCAGCAAGAATAACATGCCGCCTGCCCTGCGAGTGGACAGGTGCCCATTGGTTCATTCATGAAACAAATGTTTATAGAATATTTACAATGTGCCAAGCACATGATTCAGCCCCAGTGCCCCTCGATTTCATCTTCCCTCACTTGCTACAGCTCAGCTATAGCTGTTTGTTTCCACCCAAGACCTTTCTCTCTGCTCTTCTAGTTGCCTGGAGTGTCCCTCCTGCAGAGACCAATATTCAGGTTTCCTTCATCTCATTTTCTTAGGGAAACCTCCACAGACAAGTCTCCCACCCATTTTCTCTCTAGCTCATTATTTTTTGCGTGTGTGTGTGTGTGTGTGTGTGTGACTGGAGATTGAACCCAGGGACATTCTACTTTCAAGCTACACCCCTAGCCCTATTTTAATTTTATTTGTTTGAAACAGGGCTTGCTAACTTGATGAGAGGCTCATTACTTGCTGAGGCTGTCTTCCAACCTGTGATCCTCCTGTCTCAGCCTCCCAAATACTGGGGTTACAGGTATGCATCACCAAGCTTGGCTTATCTTTTGCTTTTTGGAGAGCACACATTATTATCTAAAACCAAGCCAGGTATAGTGGTGCATGCCTATAATCCCAGCACTTGGGAGACTGAGACAGGAGGATTGCAGGTTTGAAGTCAGCCTGGGCAACTTAGTGACACCTGTTTTTGTTTTTTTATTTTTTGGTGCTAGGGATTGAACCCAAGAGTATTCTACCTCTGAGCTATACCCCCAATCCTTTTTATTTTTTATTTTACAGAACTCTGAATTGAACCCAGGGGCATTCTACCTCTGAGCTTAACCACCCATTTTTTATTATTTTTATTTTGAAACAGGGTCTCACTAAATTTCCAAGGCTGGCTCAAACCTGCAATCCTCCTGTCTCTGCCTTTCAAGTACTGGGATTACAAGTGTGCCCCACCAAGCCCGGCTTTGTTTTATTTTGAAACAGAGTCTCACTAAATTGCCTAGGGTCTCGCTAAGTCAACGAGACTGGCCTGGATGAAACCTGTGATCCTCCTGTCTCAGCCTCCCAAATACTTGGATTACAGGTGTGCTTGATGATACCTGGATGATCCTGTTTCAAAAATAAAACTAAGGCAGGGCATGGTAGCCATATATCTATATATATACATATATCTCTATCTCTATCTATCTATCTATCATCTATCTATATATCTTCTAAAATCAGCTTGTCTGTTGTTTACAGTCTCTTCTGCCTGATTGGATGTGAACTATGTGATGGCAGTGTTGTCCTGGTCTCCGCTGGAACCTGTGCACCTAGCATGGTGCCTAACTCCTAGCAGGTGCTCTGAAGGTACACTTTGAGTCCATGAATGAGCTGTTAGACAACTAGGCACCCTGCTACAGCGGTAGTGTATGCCCAAGAGAGCTAACCAAGCCTGTGGCTTCAGAGCAAGGCCTGGAGTTCAAGTGGAGACCTGAAGGGTTTCACAACCTTTCCACCCATCCCGAATATGTCCCCATTTCTTATGCTTTATTCTTGGCAGAAGCTCCTCCAGTTTCCACCCCTAGGACAGGACTTTTGCCTATTGATGGTGTGAGGAGGTAATGGGTTCCTCTAGCTTATTTCGAAGCACTTTTAAGATACATCACAAACAGACAGTCCATTTTAGCTCATAATAAATAATAACGCTCATCTGGGTGGTTTCACCATCGTATTTAATCACAGAGTCAGCAGTGCAGCTGCTCATGCATGCATTTAACTCCATCACACATTAAGCTGATGCCACCATATACTTGAAAAATGCCCTCCCTCAGTCCCCTCTTGCACACAGAGGCAGTTAACCTTCATGCTGTCGTGGTTGTTTATTCTAGCACTAAAGCATTGATGTGTTAGAACTTAATTGAAGAGACCTCTCCCTACATAATGCAGTATTGCTAGGGCATGCATTTTTGGGTTCAATATTTTTTTTCCAAAGGGTCTCCGTGGATATTAATTTACCTTGCTCCTGATATCAAAACTGTCACTGCCACATGGTTGATGGATAAATGTTTCATTTCCAGGAGCAGAGTCACATAAACATTTAATCACAGCCTTCCCGGTTCCTGTTTTATAACCCACCGTCATCGTAACTCTCTCACCGCTCATTTATTTCATTGCTGAAAAAACTGACATTTGTTGGTTCAGTGCTTACTTAGGACTCATTTCTATAGTCGACTGAAAAGGTCTTTGTGTTTGAGGGAATCAAATTATACTTTCCAGCTGGTTTCTCCATCTCTTCAGCAGGAAAATGGGTTCGTGAGCAGAATGCACAATATGTCAGTAGTAGACTGAAAATGGGGCTCCATTACTCCAGTTATATACCAGAGGACAAGGATCAGAGGAAGAAATGGCCAGTGTCTCCTAGCCCTCTTCTTCCTGCCCTCCCTCCATTCCTCCATTCCTTTCTTTCTTTTTTCTTGGGCTGAACACAGGACCATTCTCCCTCTGAGCTATACCTCTGGCCTTTTTATTTTGAAACAAGGTCTTGCTAAATTATTGAGGGTCTCACTAAACTGCTAAGGCTGGAAGCAGGGCATGGTGGCACATACCTGTAATCCCAGTACTTGGGAGGCTGAGACAGGAGGATCGTAGGTTCAAAGACTGCCTTAGCAATGTAGTAAGACTCAGAAACCTAGTGAGATTCTTTTTCTTTCTTTCTTTCTTTCTTTCTTTCTTTCTTTCTTTCTTTCTTTCTTTCTTTCTTTCTTTCTCCTCCTCTTCCTCTTCTCCCCCCCCTCCTCCCCCTCCTCCTCCTTCTTTTTGTAGCACTAGGGATAGAACCCAGGGACATTCTACCACTGAGCTACATCTCCAGCCCCATTTTATTTTTATTTTGAAACAGGGTCTCCCTAAGTTGATGAAAGTCTATTTGCTGAGGCTGTCCTCGAACCTGTAATCATCTTGTATCTCAGCCTCCCAAAAACTGGGATTACAACTGTGCAACCATACCCTGCTTGTGAGACCTTATTTCAAAACAAAAAAATCAAAAGTGCTGGAGGCGTAGCTCAGAGGTAAAATACCCCTGGGTTCAATCCCCAGTAAACACACACACACACACACACACACACACACACACACACACACACTCTCTAAATTGCTGGGCTGGCCTTGAACCTGTGCTCCAAATGTCTCTGCCTCCCAAGCACTGGGATTACAGGAGTGTGCCACCACCCCTGGCTTCCTAGCTGCCTTCCTATCTGTGTGATGGTGGCCATATCTCACTGTCTACACTATTGCAGGTTCTTCCCTAGGATACAGAGGTTACATTGGTTTATCTGTGAGCTCCCTCTGGCAGGCAGCCAGAAAAATATATTGAAGAGATTGTGGAAATCTCTGGCTATAAAAAATTTCTATTTGGGATAGTTGCTGGGGGGCTCAATGGGGTAGCTTTTGTCTTTGTTGAAGCCAGTGAGGAGAGAGAGAGAAAGAGAGACCGAAACAGAATGTAGAAAATTGTGCTTACTGTGTAAACAGTTAATAATGCTATCAATTTCTATCTCACTGCCATATAATGGAGATAAGGATCTCATTATTCAGAGACATGCAAATGTAGCAATTCTAGTCTTTACACACAGCCATTTGTCACTATGCGACTCATACTATGTAATTTGCTCTGTGAACTCAGGCACATCAAAAATGTCACCCTCATCCCTGCCAGTCAGGGCATCACTGAAGACAACACCCAAACAACTGGGATTTGAAAGGGGCCTGCTGAGGACTGCACTCTTGCAAGGCAAAGACTGGGAGGCAAACACAATGGCCTCTGACTGACTTTACAGAACCAAGGGCTAGAAACTCACACAGCGGTCCCCAGGGGTGGCCGAGTTTGACATTGGCCCTGAAAGAGCAAGTCTTGAAATCGGACTAGCAGAGCCAGGAGTGGTGGTGCACTCTAATCCTAGTACTTGGGGGGCTGAGATGGGAAGACTGCAGGTTTGAGACCAGCCTCAGCAACTTAGCAAGAACTGTTTTTTTTTTTTTTTTTAAAGGGTGGGTGGGGTGAGGAGGAGGGCTAAGGTTTTAGCTTAGCAGTAGAATGCCCCTGCATTCAATCTTCAATAGCAGAGAGAGAAAAGAGAGAGAGAAAAATTGTTGGACTAGCAGAATTGGAAATAAGGTCTTTCTGTGACCTTGAGTAGTGTCATTCCACTATGTGGACTCCAGAAATAGAGAATAGATGCCTGGCTCTTTTTACTTTTTTATTTTTAGTTATTTTATTTATTTGCAGTACTGGGGATTGAACCCAGGGGTATTCTACCTCCAAGCTACACCCCTAGCCCTATTTTTTTTTTTTTTTATTCTTTAGTTTGAAACAGGGTCTCACTAAGTTGCAGAAAGCCTCACTAAGTAGCTGGGCTGGCCTCGAACCTGTAATCCTCCTGTCTCAGCCTCTCAAGCACTGGGATTACAAGTGTGCTCCACCACACCCGGCTCTTCTTACCTTTTAAATGTGACTCCTTAGACAATGTGAAGCTCAGATGTCATTTCTTTTGGACAACACTGGCCTAGAGAAATCAGAAGCTTGTTTACTCCAGTTGCTAAGATCCTAATTTTGTTTTTGTTGCTTTCTCAGTAAACTTTAGTTCTTTTAGAGATTCTGTGAGCAGATGTGAGGAGACTGCTTCCTTGTTGCTGTCAGGGTGCAGAGTTCTTCTTCACCCTGCCACCCAGCACCTCTGCATCCTAACTTCCCTGGCTGATGGCCAGGGGAGGACATGTTCCTCTAGTCGCAAAGAAAGCAGTGTTGCCAAGGACTCGGGTCTCAGTGCCCCAGAGTGCTCTAGCAGTACTATGACTCATGACAGTCATTGGAATGTAAACCTTGCACAGGTTTAACTGTTTTTTTTTTTTTTTTCTTATAGTTGTTATTTGTTTGTTTTTAGAGGCAGGATCTTACTAGGTTGCTCAGGCTGGCTCTGAACTCAGGAGATCCTTCTGCCTCAGCCTCCCAAGTAGCTAGGATTGCAGGCATGTGCCATCATGCCTGGCTCAGGGTTAACCTTTTAATTGCATTTGGGTTTTGTCCCAGAAAAACAATGGGAGTGAAAAACAGCCGTACAATAGAGACTGTGTGTGGTGTTATGAGAAGCAGGAGTCCTAGATTGATGTTAGAAGACACGCATTCAAATCTCCTAACTAGCTATGTTTGGTGGTGCTGGGGATTCTACCTCCAAACTACACTCTTAGCCCTATTTTATTTATTTATTTATTTTATTTTCAAGCAGGGTCTCACTAAGTTGTTGAGGCTGACCTTGAACTTGTGATCCTCCTGTCTCAGCCTACCCAAATGCTGTGATTATAGGTGTATGCCACCATGGCCGGCTGTTGGCTATATTTGATTTGGACGATTTGCTGTGGTTGAGGCTCAGTTTCTTTCTCTGTCAGATGCCTACAAAATGAACTCAACCCTGCTTTCTTCAGAAAGCTGAAGTATCAAGTGAGATAATGCCTAAGAAAGTCCTGTGAATCATAAGGCTTTGTTCATGGGGAGAGAGGCCAGAGGAACAGCTTCTGTGGACAGGTCTTATGCTTGGTTAAAAAAGTGTTTTGTTTAGTTGAATAGTAGACACCTTATAGGTAGACACTCTCTAGTGGGTCAGTCTTTACTACCCTAGTGTATGTGTGTACGTGTGTGTGTGGTACTAGGGATTGAATGCAGGGGAGTTCTACCTCTGAGCTACACTCCCAGCCCTTTTTTTTTCTTTTTTTTTTTTATTCTTTCTTTTCAGTACTAGGGACTGGACTCAGAGACATTCTACCTTCGAGCTACACCCCCAGCCCTTTTTATTTTTGAAACAGGGTCTCACTAGGTTGCTGAGGATAATCTCAAACCTGCAATCCTTCTGTCTCAGCCTTCCAAGTACTGAAATTGCAAGCCTGTACCACCATGCCCTGTGGTTGGTTGGTCCGTCCTTCCTTCCTTCCTTCCTTCCTTCCTTCCTTCCTTCCTTCCTTCCTTCCTTCCTTCCTTCCTTCCTTCCTTCCTCCCTCCCT
>PVLC010046663.1:0-11355 GCA_004027655.1 Graphiurus murinus | reverse complement strand
GGGGGGGGGGGGGAGACTTGGGGATACCTAGGGGCTACGAGGTAGGGCCAGAGCTAGAGTGGCCAGCAGCAATCCAGAGGGAATTCTTCATCTCCAGCCTGGCTTTAAGTTCAAGAGGCCGCCCTCTGCCAGCCCCAGGACAGCGGAGGGAGGAGGCAAGGAGGTGCCCCAGTTTGAGAGGCACTTGTGTGGCACCTGATGCTGTGTGTCTGTGGACTGTTGACTGTCTCAGGGCATGCGCACTGGTCACTAAGCACCGGGCCCCTGGGTGGTCTAGTCGTTGCCAGGTATTCCAGTATGTGGTCGAGGCCACAGGCCCCAGTGCTTACCTGCACAAGGCAGCAGGAGAGCAGAGGGCTCTGCGTTCACTGCTCAGACTGGCCCCTCCCTCAGGTGTGTGCCAGGTGTGAACCTGGGGAGGGGAAGTGTGCGGGGAGGGCCAGCTGTCCGTCTCCCAGGTGAGGAAACGTGGCTTCAGAAGGCAGGATGAGCCTGAGGCTTCTCCACGGTCCAGGCGGTCACAGCAGGCCACCATGCCCACCAGGGGGCAGCGGGGATGCCACCTGCTAGGGGCCAGAGGGAGAGGCGGGGAGAGCCCGCAGGGCGCAGGAGAAGGCATGTCAGCCATGTGGCCTGGGACCCACCCCCAGCATGCACTGCAGCTCGAGTGCTCTCCCCGCCTGGAGCCCGGTGTTCTGAGCTGTTCACGGCCCTGGTGTGTTCTGTGCAGGTGACTCGAGGCCCGAGCACCTACAGCGTGGGGGTGTGCACTGCCGCGGCCGGCCCGGACCAGGGGTTCTGCAAGGATGGCGGCGTCTGCCTGCTCTCCGGAAGCAAGGGCGCCTCCTTCGGGCGCCTGGCGTCCATGCAACTGGATTACCGGCACGAGGACGAAGCGGTCATTCTGAGCTACGTGAATGGTGATGTCTGTCCTCCAGGTAAATCTGTGCAGCAGGGTGAATTTTAAATTCCAAGTAGACAGGAAATTAGATTTAGCAACAGGGAAAATCTGATGAGTTTTAAGTGCCGTGAGTACTGAAACCTCAGCTGTGAATGCCTTACGCCGTCCTTGGTGTGAACACTCGTGCTTTGAAGTGCGCTGTCTCTGCCAGTCTCTTGTTGAGTTTTGGCAGGTGCCGCCTGGTTGTCCCGGGGGGCTGTAGGGTGGACAGCTGCCTTCGGGGCCCCTTGTTGGGCTCCCCAGATTACGGTGCCCATCGAGACAGCTGCCGTAATGCTGCATCTGGTTCATCGGTGTTCTTCACTCCAGAAACCGACGAAGGTGACCCCTGCGTCTTCCCCTTCATATTCAACGGGAGGAGCTACGACGAGTGTGTCCTGGAGGGAAGGGCGAAGCTCTGGTGCAGCACAACCGCGGACTACGACCGAGACCACGAGTGGGGCTTTTGCCAGCACAGTGAGTGGGGCTCTGCGGCCGGCCGCAGCGGCCCTGGGTCCCTCGAGACTCGGTTCACGCTCAGACCTCTGTGGAGGTGCCAGTTACCGAACGCAGCAATTTTGCTGCGTAAATTATTTTTTCATGAGGGCTGTTTTTTGTAGAGAAGTGTTTTAGTTGCTCCGTGGGCTCCTTGGGCCGTTGTGTGGAGCGGAGCTGAGCTGTGGATGCTGGGCAGCCAGCTAGGTCCGCCAACTAGCACGAGAGACTTGTGCCCCGGACCTGTTGTTCAGCCTGGGCGGCTCAGATTCATACCTCAGCAGAATCGCTGCCTGTCGCCGGTCTTCAGGATCATGGGCTGTGTGACGGGCTGGTGGGCAGGGCGCCTGGATGGGGTGGGGGTTTCATGGCGAGCCGCTCCTGCGATGCTTAGACACCGCTGTCAGGGGAGGCGCCTACTAACGTGATGTGTGTTCCCGAGAAAAGTGACACGAGATGAACGCGTGAAAAACTGCACAATTCTCATGGATAATCAGGGTGAGAATGAGGACATACTGAGGAGCTCAGATGTTAAACTTAGGAAGGAACGCCATATTTTTGAGGCTTATTTTGAGTGCTCATTTTTTCCCTTATTTTTATGTTTATATCTTGTTATTTTTATATTTGATTCCTTAGTTTTTCCTTGATTCCTTATTTGATTCCTCCTGGTCCTTAGGATGACACTGAGGTTTCTATCACAAGTATTTTATTGCTCTTGCTTTAATTTTGTTATCACGAGTACCTAGGCAGAGGTTGACTGTCTCTGTGTGAGGAGTCGCAGTGGTGCCGTGGGGCTGGAAGGCGCAGGCTGTTTGGAGTTGACGTGAGCGCGATTTGCCAGGCGGGGCCGGGAGGTGCGGGCGCCGGCTCACCTCTGCCCCCACACCTGTGCTTCCAGGCAACAGCCACCGGACCTCGGCGGTCATATTCAAGTGCGACGAGAACGAGGACATCGGGAGGCCACAAATCTTCAGCGAAGTGCGTGGCTGCGAGGTGACGTTCGAGTGGAAAACCAAAGTGGTCTGCCCGCCCAAGAAGATGGAGTGCAAGTTCATCCAGAATCACAAGACCTACGACCTGCGGCTGCTCTCCTCGCTCACGGGCTCCTGGTTCTTTGTGCACGAGGGGGCCTCGTGAGTACCTGCGCGGCGGGCACTGGGAGCTGGGGGCCACGTACCTGGGGTGCCGGCGGTGGCTCTCGTCGTGCCTGCGCTCCTGGGAGGCAGCCGGAGCATCGCCCACGGTCACCGTGATGGCGCAGACGTGAGCAGGCAGCGGCACCTTCAGAACCCAGAGTCGCCGGGCGGCTGGAGCCGGCCGGGCTGCACTGTAACGGTCCCCACTGCTCAAGCCTGGGCGCGCATGCTGTCCTCAGGGCCATAGCGATGCCTCCGTGGCCTCCGTGTGCGGAGCGGAGTGCCAGTCAGCAGTGGCCTCCTTTCCCTGGCCCTCCTCGCTCAGAGCAGGGGTGTGGGCGGGAGGAGTCGGTACCTTGAGGGATTTGAGCCGCTGCCCCTCTGGCCCACGGCCCTTCTTTCTCCTGACCACACTGTGTGTCGGGGCTGCTGCAGGGGCGGGCACCGCACCCTGAGCCTGTGGGCCAGCTCCCTGCCCTTCTGCGCTGGAGAGCTGTCCCGGTGCTGCACGGGGCAAGGAACTGGAGTGCTTGACCAGCCAGGTGGGTTGGGGCCGAGGCTTGCCCTGCGTCCCTCCCCACCCTTCCCTCTGCGTCTTGCTGCAGGTACTTCATAAATCTCTGCCAGAGAATATACAAAGGGCCCCAAGAGTGTTCCGAAAGAGCCAGCGTCTGCAAAAAGAGCTCCTCTGGCCAAGTGCAGGTCCTGGGACTCGTTCACACGCAGAAGCTGGATGTCTTAGGTAAGGGCTCGCGTCCTTGTTGTGCCTAGATTGTGTCTCGATTGCCGAGGCGCAGTGAGGCTGAGAGGAGAGTGCCCGGCCTTGGTAGAGTCTTCCAGATATTGTTTCCACCTTTGGACCTTGGCAACTCCTGGGGCGTGGAAGTCAGTGCCACTTTGTATCGCCTGAGACACCTGAGGTGACAGGTCCCGGTCCCCATGCTCAGAGCTCCTCTGAAGGGCATGTTCCAGGAGGTGGACGTCTACACACACATTTGTTTAGGAAGACCCAACAGTTGCATAAGAATTTAGTAAAGACAATTTAGGGATACCGTTTCTTTTTAATACTTTGGAAAGTAATAATGATGCTTTTTGGTAGTTTCGATAGAAAGTTCATCTTGCAATTTTTTGGGGGGGTAGATAGATGCCTAGGGGCATTCTCCCTCTGAGCCACACCTCAGCCCTTTATTTTGAAACGGGGTCTCACCAGGTTGCTGAGAATCTTGCTGAGAATCTCACTGTGTTGCTGAGGCAGTACTCAAATTTGCAATCTTCCTGTCTCAGCCTCTCAAGTACTTGGATTATAGGCATGCGCCACCATGCCTGGCTGCAATTGATTATTGAGTGGAAGATGTTCTCTTTTACAAAGGAGGAAGATGGTATTTTCTTAGCTGAGAATGACTAGGCTGTGTTTGAGGGATATAAAAGAGACATTCATTCGCCTTTACCCATTAGGCTTAGTGAGATTCCTTGAGTTCTGCTGATTAAGCCACATGCTAATATACATCAGCTGGAGGGTAAAATGGCAAAAAAAGAATTCTGAGGAAACCACCAGGATACCCTTAGGTAAACCTCCAACTGAGATTCTGTAGCGTGGCAGTGAAGGGCGGGTCGCTCTGCAGGGCCCTGCCCTCTTCAGAGTCTTGCCCATCACTGCCGCCATTTTCACATTGCTCTGGAAGGGGGAGCACGGGAGGGAGCGTTTAAAAGTCCCAGCGCTCAGCACTGTTGCATCAGGAATTAAGTTTCCAACACAGACTTTAGGGGACACACCCGAACATAGCATTCTACCGGTGGCCCCAAATTCATGTCCTCCTTGTATGTAAAACGCAGTTAGTCCATCCTGGGAACCCCAAAGGTTTGCTCCTGCATCAGCTCAAAGGTCTGAGATCTGTAGTCTCATCTAAATCAGATCAGGGTGAGACCCCAGGCCCAGATCATCCTGAGGCAGATGCCCTTCCGGCTGTGAGCCTGTGTGTGCTCCTAAAATACAATGCTGAGATAGGCATAGGCAAGAAGAAAGAGGTGACAGGCCCCAAGGAAGTCCAGAACCCAGCATGGCAGACAGCGTCACAAAGACTCCAGAGTAACCTTTCGCTCCTCGTACCTCCAGGCACACTGGGACCGGGCGGCCCCACCCCTCGCCTTTGCACCCCGGGCTGGACTCTTGTTCTCTCCTGGCTGATGAGGCACACGGCTGCCTCTGTGGTTCTGTCTTCTCCTCTGGGAGGCTGCTCTGCTCCTGTGGCTCCTCCAGGCAGGACTCTCTGAGGTGTCCTCGGGGCGGTGTCTGCCTGGGCCCCAGGCCGTTCGACCCGGGCTCGTGCACCTGGCCCGCTGAGCCAAGGAGTGCTGCCCCGGGCTCCCAGGGTGCCCCCTGAACGCCGCCGTGGTTGGCTGTGGGCCGTTCTCGCCTGTCTTGATGAACAGAGCTTGGCTCTCCTCTCAGCAGAGATCACTTGGTCAAAACTTTAGCTTCCTGCTTCCTTCTTAATTACAATTTCTATCTTTAAATCTCTGCTCATTTCACTGTAAGCAGCCCAAAGCAGCCATGCAGCCCCCGAAGGCTTTGCCTCTCAGATGTTTCTTCTGCCAGATACTCTAGTTCATTGCCCTCCAGGCCCGAGGTCCCCAAAGCCCTGGGGCTGGCACAGTCCACCAAGCTCTTCGTGTGACCAGCGTGCCTTTCCTACAGTGCCCAGTACCCCTGCTCCTTTCTAGCTGAGACCCCGCAGAGGCCTTTCTGTCCCTCTACCTGTCGCCGGCCACTCAGGGAATCTCTCGGCAGCTCTCCTTCCCTTGCGTGTCTGCTCTTCTGCATCCTCACCGGCGTGGCCCTCAGCGGCCCGTTTGCAGCACTCAGTCATTTTCTCTCCTGCTCCAAGTTCTTCCAGCCTCCCCTTATTACCCAGTTCCAAAGCCGCCGTGCCACTGGCAGTGCTTGTGATGGCAGCAACCCGCTCTTACAGGCAGTTCAGTCGGTCCATTTTATCCTGCTGCAACACAGTGCTTGGTTTGGGGCAGGTTTGGTTTTGTGTTTTGTTTTTTATATAATCAGGACTTCTCACCGTTCTGGAAACTAGGAAGTCCACGATCAAGGGCTTGGTGTCTGGTGAGGGCCTTCTTGCTGCATATTCCCATGGCGAAAGGGCAAACAGGCTAGAGGAGGAGGGAAGAGGCCAGAACTCGTTCCTGTGATAACAACCGACTCTTGTGATACGGCATTCGTCCTCTCCAGAGGGCAAGGCCACAGGACCTAGTCACCTCGTGACCTGTGGCTAGCAGTGCAGGCTCCCCAAAGATGGGGATCCCGCCTGGAGATGGCGACTGTCTGCTGAGCCAGGCTGCAACCATCCAGCTGTTCTCGGGACAGCAGCGGCGGCGGCCTCCGGCATCTCTTGGCAGTGGCACAAGAGTTGGCACCTGGTCGCCACACTGCCCCTGGGACCCTGCGGCTTACAATGGGCACTCCCATTTCTCCTGGATTCTAGAAGTTAGAGGGCAGAAGACCCCAGAACACCAGAGTTGCTCTCTGACTTTGGCTTCTCCCTTTGCCTGGGCCCTGCCCTATTATGAAGAGGCTCAACAGAGGGGCCCACCAGGGAAGCACATAGAATGATCCCAAGTTGTATTGAAAGTGGACCAGGAACAGTAGCTGCCATGAATCAAGGCCATGTTGTGGACATGTCTGCGGGCACTCTCTCTGCACCCCTGGAACTCCTGAACCCCTGGGGCGCTGGGCAGAGTTCTGTCATGCAGGTGATGCGGGGGAGGCTCAGATGGCTGGCATTCCCGAGTCAGAGTCCTGAGCGAGGGCTTGGGTGTGCACCCAGGCCTGGCTGTTGCCCTAGCAGTGGTGGTGCGGGCCGCTGGCCAGAGTTGCTGAGGACCCACCAGTAAACCCCTGCAGGGGTTGTTCCTGCCCCTTAGTGTAGGTTGTGACCGCTGATACGGACTAAAATGTGACAAGAAATAAAAACAAAAAATGACATAGACTAAAGCTAATGTCAGTTCAACCGTCTTTGTGTTTCAGATGACAGAGTCATTGTCACTTACTCAAAAGGCTATCCCTGCGGTGAAAATAAGACGGCCTCCTCCGTGATAGAGCTCACCTGTGCGAAGACGGTGGGCAAGCCTGCCTTCAAGAGGTGAGGGGCGGGCAGCAACCGCGTAGGGGTGGAAATGAACTTGTAAGCCGGGGATTTGGGTTGTCACGGTATCAAGGGCCTGGCTGCCGAGTGTCCAGGGCTGCTCTCCACAGGAAGGATTCTCTGGTGCAGTGCCAAGACACGCTGTGACTAGACTAAGGCAACTTCTCCGGCCTTGTTGGCTTTTAAAAATAGGCTTCTGACCTGCGTTATCACTCTCTGCACTAGCTGAGCAGTGTGTAACTGGCCTCTGTCTTTCAGTGTCATGGCTGGAAATGAGAGGGTGCTGACTGTACCTCTCAAAGCCAGCACCCTGTTTGGGACTCCTAAGCAGGTGGCGCCTACCCCCCAGGAAGTTCTTGGATTACATTAGACTTCTCAGTGCAGCATCATGCGCTGCTAGGGGGAGTTTGGCCAGCAGGGGGAGCTTGCGAGCTGCTGTGTAGGAACAAACCTGTTCCTTCTGGAATCTGGGCTTAGCAAACGGCAGTCCCAGAAATTGTCAAAGGACTTTCCAATGTATGTGTCTGGAAATCTTGTAAGTCCAAAATTCTAAGATCTAGGAGCACGTTTTTCTAGCTTTAAATGTTGCGTGGTTTCTGGATTTGAAAACACTTGTATCAGATTCCTTTTCACGTCACTGATGTGCTGTAGTCATCTTCCTTATTTATGCTTCTGGAAAAAAGTGAATAAAACCATCGTAAGTCAGAGCTGTCGGAGCGGTGCAGCAGGGGGGTGGCCAGGCATCCAGGGGCCCCGAAGCGTCTGGCCGGGGCGACCGGAGCTGGTGTCTTCTCCCTCCAGGTTTGACATCGACAGCTGCACCTACTACTTCCGCTGGGACTCGCGGGCTGCGTGCGCCGTGAGGCCTCAGGAGGTGCAGATGGTGAACGGGACCCTCACCAACCCCGCGAACGGCAAGAGCTTCAGCCTCGGGGATATTTATTTTAAGTGAGTGAAACATTTTTCCTTTTGAGCATTGACGCGTACTCCAATGTAAACCAGCGGTTCAGGTCTTCCCCTGGCAGGAGCATTGTGAGATAAATAGGCCTGTGTGTCTTAGTTACGGTTGCCGGAGTAGTCGTTGTATTTTGCTTAAACCAAAGAAAAGCATTACTCAGCTGTTAAGGGTTAGCACCAAAGATGGTGAATTCGTGGGAGTATAAAAATAAGGTCCCGTCCTAGCTCACTTTCTGAGAACCCCAGGGCCAAGGTCAAAGCCCTTGGAAAGCGTGTTGACCAGGAAGCTTCTGGACTCGCCTGTCTGTGGGTGAGAAAGCGCCTTTCTTGGTAGTGTCCCCGGCCGCCTTGGGGTCCTCTGGCCCCGTAGTGGCAGAGTGAGGTGTGTGTGGCATTTGAGAAGGGAGCTGGTGGGGCAGCTGCATGGCTCCAGTAGAAATTGGTGGCCTTGGGGTGCGGGGAGCGCTGCCCTGGCTGGGGAGGGCCCGAGAGAGGGCCCTGCCACTCCTCCAGGGACCCGGCGTCTGGGTTTCCTTACCTGACCTCCCTGAAGGGCTCGAGTCACGGTGCTCCCGCTCTCCTGCCGTGCAGGCTCTTCAGTGCCTCTGGGGACATGAGAACCAACGGGGACAGCTACCTGTATGAGATCCAGCTGTCGTCCATCAGCGGCTCCAGGAACCCCGCGTGCTCCGGCGCCAACGTCTGCCAGGTCAAGCCCAACGACGAGCGCTTCAGTAGGAAAGTGGGCACTTCCGACAGAACCAAGTACTATGTGCAAGGTACTTGCCTCCTTGCTTGCCGTCAGCGCTCCGTGCTGAGCTCTCTCCCACGGAAGAGCCTTCATGTTTTCACCCGCTGGCTCCCTTCCGTTGAGCCTCAGATCAGTCTTAAAACCAAGCCCTGGTTGGGTGCTGTGTCGTGCGTCTTGATAATGCAATTTATGGAAACAGGTGAACAGTCCATATAAGACCGGAGCATCCCATGATAGATGAATCATACTTCAGTTAACAAGCAAACGGGAGGAGACCAGAGGGCGGAGGCAGGCCGGCACAGTTGCCTCTGGTTTGGCTGTAGGCCTGGGGCTTCCTATTTTGAAACTTCAAGAAATACTAGAAAAGGATAAGAGATTGCACACTTGTCAAAAGGATTAAAGGGCTAGCCTGAGATTGGCTGAGTGTGAAAACGATTTGCACTGGTACCAGAAGTGTCCCCTTGCTCTTTCCCAGTCGCGCACATTCCTGGAAGGCAGTGCCTATGTTTTTGTTTAAGCAACTCACTTTTCACTGCGTACCTTTGAAAAGTGTGTTGAGAACAACAGTGTGCTCTGATTTAAAGGGGCTGCTGAGAGATTCCCCTGAGAGTGGAGAAGGGGCTGCCCTCACCCCTAGTTGTAGCCAGGAGGAAGCACTAGTTCCCATTCTCTGGAGAAGTGTATTGCTACAGTAGCAGTGCCCGACAGAGGTGGGGAGGGAGATAAAGTGGGAGGGAAGAGCACCAGGAGCTGGGCCTGCACTGCCGGTGCCAGCTGCAGCCAGCCACAGAGCCAGGGCAGGGCCCTGGGCACCGGGAGCTCCACGGTGGCTTAGCTCAGTGTGCCTGCCGTCCCTGGGTGGAATCAGGGAAGCCCACGTTCTGCTTCGTGGTCTTGGGACACGGTAGGAAACTCGTTCAGTGAGCCTCATTCCCTCTCGTAGCTCCAGGTCGTAAATGCTTGCCTTGCGTTTCTCTCTCCTTTCTTGCACTTCGGTGACTCCTCCAGCGATGTGGAGTCAGGTGTGCACACCACGCGGTGTTGTGTTGGGCCTCTCACAGTCGCATCTCCCAGGACCTGGGCCCATGGCAAGTGCTCACTAAATGTTGGTTGACCAACCAAAGGATTGCTCTAAAAGCCTTCGGGGACCCTGGCGTGCAGAGGAGGAAGGGCAGGCGCCTTTTCACACAGCCTGGAGATCTTACGATAGACGCTAGCTGGCCTCCCAGGCAGACGGGCTGCTGGTCCTGCCGGCTGGTGACCCCGGCCATCCAGCTATTCAGGAGCTCTTGAGGTCCTCCTGGGGCTGGCGTGATGTGTGCTGCTCCTGTGGACCGACGGGCCTGGCCAGCCCCGTTGCACATCCTGCCCTTAGCCAGGACGGAGGCAGACCCCTTCTGCGGTGAGGTGAAGTTCTTACTTAGGGCAGAGGCTCCGTGAATGTGTGCGGTGGCATTTCTCGTGTCAGCTACGAAGGCCGCAGAGTGCAGGTGGCGTTTGAAGGCGCGCCTTCACCTGTGATTCTAAGCCTGTGCCTGCCTTTTGCAGCCTGCTCCCTCATTGGGTGTTGATGGTAACGGTGCTGGGGTGTCTGTCCTTCCTGCTTGACAGATGGCGATCTGGACGTCGTGTTCACCTCTTCCTCCAAGTGTGGAAAAGACAAGACAAAGTCCGTCTCTTCCACCATCTTCTTCCACTGCGACCCCCAGGTGAAGGACGGCATCCCCGAGTTCAGTCACGAGACGGCCGACTGCCAGTACCTGTTCTCCTGGTACACCTCGGCCGTGTGTCCTCTGGGGTGAGTACAGTGTCTCGGCAGCTGCGCCCTCGTCCTCTCTCCATCCGTGGCTCCAGGATGAGTGCATGTGTGTGTTCCCTTAGTGTTTCATTGCAAAGTATTTGCACATGCACAAAAACTAGAGAAGGTGATAATCAGGCCCCTAGCCAGCGCCCTGCACTCGGGTGGTCAGCCCGCTGCCATCTTTGACCTGCACCAGCGGCACCTCCGCCCGCCTGCTGTGCTTCTGCAGTGCGCGCGTGTCCCCAGCTGGATCGCACCAGAGCGGCCTCGGCGCTCCCTGCACAGTCCCCGACCCTGCTCCCCCTCCTCCACACCCCTGCGTCTTCTCTTTGGGTCCCAGTACGGGTTTTATATGGTAACACTTGACTCGCATTGGAGTGAACTGTGAACTGTTGTCTGCTTTTGAGTGAATGAAAATGATTCTGCAGATCTTGAGGACGGGCCACAGGCTGGGTTTTCAGGGGCAGCGAGGGGAACGTGGTCCTGCCTTGAGCGCTCCAGGCCAGAGGGCAGAGACGCCATTCTCATATCCCGGGCTGTTTGTTCCTTTGCTCGGAACCGCCTGTTAACAGGCTGCTTTCTTCTTGGGTCCTCTTTCTTCCCGTTTTACGCAGGCCACCATCTTATATAAGCTTTCCATTCTTTGTCCTGTGACTTTAAAGCCAGGAGGGAAACGAATTCTTACCACGTCATCTCCTGGGAAAGGAGGCACAGCCAGTAGTGAGGGGATGATGGGGAATCGGGTCACGTTCCTCCGATCCCAATTATTCTCTCTGACCTATGGATGTTAGCTCAGCAAAGCAGTTAGCTTCGTCCTAGTGCATCCTAGTGACACGGATGTAAGGGTCGCAGCTCAAGAATCATGGACAGAGGCTGTTGGCGGATATTTTGCTCATGGTACATGCAGCTTTTGAATATTTATAGTGCTGAGGGAACATCATTACAACTAGAGGTTTCTTGTTAAGCAAAATGCGAATTTAAAAAGCTGAAACTTAAAAATGAGCTCCTTGTGTCCTGTCTGTGGCTGAGAGGCCGTAAACCACACCTTCCTCCTTGGTCCCCCGTGTGGATTTAGAGAAGGCCACCCCAACCCAAGTCCCACCAGGGCTGGGTGCTTAGAAGTC
>PVLC010046662.1:0-10999 GCA_004027655.1 Graphiurus murinus | reverse complement strand
AAAAAAAAAAAAAAAAAAAAAAAAAAAAAAAAAAAAAAAAAAAAAAAAAAAGAATAAAAAATAGGGTTGAGAGTGTAGCTTGTAGCTCCGAGGTAGAATGCTTGTGGGTCAATCCCCAGTACCGCAAAAACAAACAAACAAAAACTCATGAAATATTGTCTAGTATGTTGCCCTGTAAAGAATTTGGTATTGGATTTGTTGGTTTTGAGATGCCTGTTTGGTATCCTGAGTCAAATATTTAGTAGGCAGTTTAAAATGTGAAGATACAACTCAGAAGAAAATTGGAGGTTAGAGATACAGAGGTTAAGGTCACCTGCATGGTGGAGTTATGATCCAGAAACAGCCTTGCTGTTTTTTATCTTTCATGAACTATAGCCTATTATTTATACTGTCTCATTTCATTCTGTCATTACCCTATCTTTGTGATGGCATCTGTCAGTAAGTTTGATATTGTTTTTTGTTATTCAGAAGCACTTATGCTTTCTTAAATTTCCCCAAGCAAAGAATTTTTTTCTATTTGAAAAGCGTGTGATCTGCTAGTCTGCAGACTCCACAAAGACAGCTGGAAATGGCTATTACAAGTGTGGTAGTGAAAAGCAGATCTCCAGAGGATATGGATGGTGTGAAGAAATCCTATCTATAGATTCTCATGGTTTTTTATTTTTATAGGTCCAGCATGTCTGGCTTGCACCTAGTAAAACAAGGTCGAGACCGAAAGAAAATAGATTCACAGAGAGATTTCACTGTGGCTTCTCCTGCAGAATTTGTTACTCGTTTTGGAGGAAATAAAGTGATTGAGAAGGTAAGTTATATTTTGCTAAATCATTTCACCAAAAGTACACCAGGGATGGGTGTGCTGGCACACACCTGTAATCCCAGTACTTAGAGGCTGAAACTGGAGGATCATAGGTTTGAGGCTAGTCTTAGTAGCGTAGTGAGGCTCTCAGCAACCTAGTGAGATCTTGTTTCAAAACAAAAGATAAAAAGGTCTGAGGGTGTAGCTTGGAGATAAAAAGGTATACCGGGGCCTGGGGTATAACTCAAGTGATAGAGAGCTTGCCTAGCATGTGCAAGGCCCTGGGTTGGATCTCCAGTACTGCAAGAAAAAAATGTACATGTGACCTCATACCTAGATTTGTTCAAAACTTGCAGCTTTATGTAGGATTGTCCTTTTTTGTCTCCCTAGTATACTATTATGTAACTTTACTATTTTCTATAATATATATTTACCACTGATAATTTAGTCACAGACAATTAAGAAGAAGAAACGGTGCTCATCAAGTTCTTTTTGTATGTGTGTGTGGTACTGGGGATGGAACCCAGGGACTATGTCTCTGAACTACACCTCAGCACTTTTTTTTTTTTTAAACAAGATCTTACTAAGTTGTGGAGGGCCTCACTAAGTTGCTGAGGCTAGCTGGTGATCCTCCTGTCTCAGCCTCCCAAGTACTGGGATTATGACTGTGCCATCATGCCTGGCCATAAAATTCTTTGAAAGATCTTGTGGGTTTACAGAGTGGGGTCCCCTGATCTGACAGGTTATGAGAAATTGATTAGCTTGCAGAGTACTGGTGGGAAGATATGCAACATCTTTGGATGTAGAGCAGAGAGGGTATCGGAACAGAAAGTTTAAATAGTTTGATACACTGACTCACTGGCTTCCACCAGGTACTTGAAGTTTTGAGGAAGTATACCATATGACATACTTGAAGTGATTTCAGGTATTTTGAAATGTTATAATTCCATGCCTCCTTTTTGTTTGTTTGTTTGTTTTAAGGATGAAATCTAGGGCCCTGTGCATTCTAGGCAGGTGCTTTACCACTGAAGTTACATTCCCAGCCCTTTTTATTTTGAGTCAGAGTCCCTTGCTAAATTGCCCAAGCTAGCCTTCCTTGAATTACAATCCTCCTGCTTCAGGCTCTTCAGTAGCTGGGATTATAGGCATGTACCACTATACCCATCCTTTGTTACTTTTATCTGAGCCATGTCAGAGCTGAGAGAATGACTTGGTTGAAATAGTTAGCATGCTTGTAATCCCAGTACTTAGGAGGCTGAGATGGAGGATTGCAGGTTCCTGGCTAGCCTCAGCAACTTTTTTTTTTTTTGTGATCATTCTTTCTGAGAGAATTTATAAGTCTAAGGAATCGGGGTTCAGCATTTTGGAGAGAAATAATTGATGTTATGATTTTTATTCATGTCCAGGGCTCTGTGTCTTGTTTTATTACAACAGAGAATAGTGCATTAAACTGCACAGTTTAGGCTTCCTCCATTCTTTATTTGATAGTATGTCATCCTTCTGAAGTTTGTTTTCTTCTGTTCTCTAGTAATAGATGTGGTAGAATAATTCACGAACAAGATGAGTAATTGTGACCCTTTTTTCCAATCAAGAAATGATGTTAGAGGCTGGGCGTGGTGGCGCACGCTTGTAATCCCAGCATTCGGGAGGCTGAGACCGGAGGATCCCGGTTCGCGGCCAGCCTCAGCTACCTAGTGAGGCACTCCGCAACTTAGTGAGACTCGGTTTCAAAATAAAGAATAAAAAATAGGGCTTAGGGGTATAGCTCGGAGGTAGAATGCCCCTGAGTTCAATCTCCAGTACAGCAAAAAAAAAAAAAAAAAAAAAAAAAAGAAATGATGTTAGAACAGAATAAGTTCTACCTAGCACATATTGAAGTATTTACTTAACAAACATTTAAAAATATTGCTTGAGCAATGGAAGCTGGTTCCTAACATTCTAGACTAGCAAGAATTCCTGGTTGAATTTTTTTTTTTTCAAAGAAGGAGATCTACAAAAATTCTCACTTTGTTTCCTCTTTGTATTGCCTTTTTTTTCTGTCTTTTCCTCCAATTCCCATTCCCCTTCCTCCCAGGTTCTTATTGCTAATAATGGCATTGCAGCAGTGAAATGCATGCGATCTATCCGTCGATGGTCTTATGAAATGTTTCGAAATGAGCGTGCAATTCGATTTGTTGTCATGGTAACACCCGAAGACCTTAAAGCCAATGCAGGTGAGTTGTTAGATTTACAAAAGCATCACCTGCAAGCATAAAACATTGACTAGACCAGCCTGTAGGTAAGAGAATGTTAACCTAGGAGATCTCCAGACCCAGGAGTTCCAGTGTAATCCTACTCAAAGAGTTTCTCTTTAAAAAGTATTAATAATAGCCACATAAAATTGCTTGTATTATAGTTAACTATTACACAGATTCCTGTGTTTTAGGTGAGTAGGTAGAAATTTAACACAAGTATCTATTTGGGCTTTCAGGTATATGCTTTTCCCCTGTTAAGTATTTGCTATGGCACATTTTTAGCATGTGTAAGTGGAAAAGTTTGAGAGGAAATATTATTTCCCTGTGAGTTATATTAAGTTCTAGAAAAATTTAGGGTAATGATTCTTTTTTCTCCTCCTCCTGAGTTGTCTTAGAACCCAAATGGGTTTTACTACGTAAGCTTTGCTGCATAAGTTCTTCTCTTACTTAGCTTCTCTAAACTCTTCGCTCATGGTTCTCTGAGAGTTGTAGATAAAGACTATTGAAGGTTGAGACAGGAGGATCGAAGGTTGAAGGCTAGCACCAACAATTTAGCAAGAACCTGTTTCAAAATAAAAAATAGTGGTGGCATGCCTCTGTAATCCAAATACTTGGAAGGCTTGAGATAGGAAGATCACAGGTTCAAGGCCAACCTCAGCAACTCAGTGAGACCCTGTTTCAAAAAAAAAAAAAAACAAATAACTAAAATAGGCTAGGCATAGTAGCATGTGCCTATAATCCCAGTACTTGAGAGGCTGAGACAGGAAGATTGTAGGTTTAAGGACAGCCTCAGTAACTTAGTGAGATTCTCAGCAACCTAGCCAGATCTTGTTTCAAAATAAAAAGTAAAAAGGGCAGGGGATGTAGCTCAGAGGTAGAATGCCCCTGGGTTCAATTCACAGTACCACAAAACAAAATAAAAGACAACTAAAATAGGGTTAGGGGTATAGCTTAGAGGTAGGACACCCGTGGGTTCAATCCCCAGTACCAAAAAAAAAGATAATGAAAGCGATGTATGTTTTATTGGCCAATATGTGGTGTAGTTAAAACTACCTTTCAAAATTACAGATGGAAAATGGAAAAATGAAATGGCTAAATATGAAATTTTATGGAAGACTGAAAGTTTAGAGATAGACTAAGGAAGATAGGCCAATAAATAAAGCTGAGAAATGATCAAATAGATAGAAGAAGAAATAAACAGAGAAAAGAGAAATTCAATATGGAAGGTCACATGTGTCAACAGTCCAAAAATAGGACCAGAAACCATCCAGCAGTCAGGAGATCATTGGTAATAATGTCAGTGGAACAATTTAAGAGTATGCAGATTAATATAGGTTATTAAAGAATGTAGGAAGTCATATGGAGATAACCAGTGTGGACTAGTTTTTTAAAGAAGTTTGTATGAGAAGAGAAGAATAAAAGGCAGTGATTAAAGTGAAATTCAAAGTCAAGGGAGGATTTTTTACTTTTTAGGGGAAAAAAAAAAACCAAAATGAAATTTGGTAATCTTTATAATCTGAGAGGAAGGAGCCATAAAGGATGGAAGGGTTATAGTATAGAAGGGCCTTAAAATACTTAGAGACCTTGAAGAAATGGTAAGAGAAGGGCATTTTTTTTTTTTTTTTTTGGTGATACTAGGGATTGAACCTGGGGATATTCTACTTCTGAGCCACGCCTCCAGCCCTTTTTATTTTTTTGTGTGTTTGAAACAGGGTTTCATTAGGTTGCTGAGAGTCTTGATAGGTTGCTGAGGATGGTCTCCAGCCTTCAATTCTCCTAGCTCAGCCTCCCAAGTACTGGGACTACAGTTGTTCACCACCACACCCAGCTTATGCATTTCTTTTGATCAAGAAATTCTATTTATTGGTATTCTGAGGGGAAAAATCAGGAAGGTAAATATATTCGTACAAGGATATTCATTGAATTTTACTTAAAAATAGCAAGAAACAGAGCCAGGCGTGGTGGATCATGCTTGTAATCCCAGTACTTGGGAGGCTAAGACTGGAGGTTTTGCAGCCAGCCTCAGCTACTTAGTGAGGCCCTGTTTCAAAAATAAAGAGTAAAAAATAGTACTGGGGCTGTAGCTCAGAGATAGAATGCCCCTGGGTTCAATCTCTAGCACCCCCCCCGCCCCCTCCCCCCAAAAAAAGTAACAAGCTGAAGTAACTTAAGTGTTAAATATTAGTAGATTAGTTAAGTAAAATGTACTACCAATTCTGTGAAATAGTATGCATCCATTAAAAAATATTTTATGAGTGACATTTATTAGTATGAGAATGTTTTGATAATTGCCGTACTGTTGATTTGTTACTCTGTAACACTGTTATCATAAACCTAGGAACTTAAAGCAATAGACATTTATTATCTCATAGTTTATGTAGGACAGAGCACCACTTAGCTGGGTCTCTTGCTTCAGGGACTCACAAGGCTACAATCAGTTGTCAGCGGGGGCTGTGGTCTCATACGAGGCTCAACTTCGGATGAATGTGCTTTCAAACGTAGATGATTATTGGCAACCTTTATTTTTTTGGGCTGTCAGACTGAGAGACTGCATGTTTGAACAACTGTTGGCCATAGACCACTCTTGACTCCTTGTTACATAGACTACCCCCAAATGACTACCTGCTTCCTCAAAGCTAGCAAGGGAGAGCATCTCCTGGTGAGATGTGTTATATTCTTGTGTAATGTTATCTTGGAAGTGACATCTCATCACCTGTGCCATATTTTCTTGCCCAGATGCAAATCACAGATCCTTTTCATGCTCAAGGTTGAGGGGATTACATAAGACACGAAACCTGGAGGTTGAACTATGGTAACTCTTTAGTGTCTGTCTACCATGATTGGCAAGAAAAATGTTGGCTATAAAAGGAAATTGATAGCATGACATATCAGAAAAAAATACATTTTTATATAGTCATAGAAAAAGGCTGTAGTGACATATATCAAGTAAGTCAGATATAGTAGTGCACACCTGTAATCCTAGTACTTGGGAGGCTGACACAAGAGAATTGCAAGACCCTGTTTTAAAATAAGAAAAATAAAAGAGGTTAGGGGTATAGTTCAGAGGTTGAATACCCCTGAGTTCAATCCCCAGTACCACATAAAAAAGCAAAAAATAAAAAAACATATATCAAAACAGCAGTAGTTGTTTTCTCTGGAGTAGATTACTTTGGTGTGTTTTTTAATTTATCCTTGAGTTTCTGCTTTTGTCAACCTTTTCACATATATTCTTTTTACAATTTTTTTAAAAAGTTATTTTACTATTTTGGTGTGTGCTTGTGGTACTAGGTATGGAACCCAAGGGCATTCTACCTCTAATCTACACCCCCCAACCCTATTTTATTCTTTATTTTGAAACAGGGTTTCACTAGGTTGATGAGAGTCTCACTATTTGCTGAGGCTGTCCTTGAACCTGTAATCTTCCTGCCTCAACCTCCTACGTACTGGGATTACAGGTGTGTGTTACCATGCCCAGCTGAAAAGTTATTTATCCCAATATTTGGGAAGCTGAGATAGGAAGATCACAGGTTTGATGTCAGCCTTAGGAAGTAATGAGACTCTCATCAGCCTAGCGGGACCCTGTTCCAAAATAAAAAATAAAATCTGAGCCAGATGTGGTTCAAGGCCAGTATATGGTAACTTAATGAGAACCTGTTTCAAATTAAAAAATAAATAGGGCTGGGGGTGTAGCTTACAGGTATAACACTTCTGTGTTCAATCCCTAGTACCTCCCCCAAAAAAGAATTTTGGAAGAATTTTAATGCCTTGGGGAAAATGCTTATATATAAAATTAGAACAAAATACTAGTATTACCAGCTAGGCATGTAATTCCAGTACTTGGGAGGCTGAGACCAGAGGATCTGTGTTCACGGCCAGCCTTAGCTACTTAGTTAGGCCCTCTACAACTTAGTGAGACCCTGTTTCAAAATAAAGGATAAAAAATAGGGTTAGGGCTGTAGCTTGGAGGTAGAATGCCCCTGGGTTCAATTCCCAGTACCACACACATAGATGCAAATGCTATAAAGGACTACCATACCATGGCATTGAGTTATGGGATCAGTATTGTGGGTGATTTTCTCTTCTTCTTTTTTCCCCTTCCCTTTTCATATCTGTGACATAAACTCAGAGGCTTCAAGTAGCCGTGTCGTCCTGGTGGTTACCCGTTAATGCTTTTGTCCCGATGACGTGGTCCTTAGGGCAGTCCGTGTGCCACGCAGTGTTGCCATGCCGTCTGTGTCTGAAGACTGACCGTGCCTCTCGTTTCCAGAATACATCAAGATGGCGGATCACTATGTGCCTGTTCCCGGGGGGCCAAACAACAACAACTATGCCAACGTTGAGCTGATTCTGGATATTGCTAAAAGGATCCCCGTACAAGTAAGAGAGCCTTTAAAGCAAATTCTGCTGTTTTTTCCGTTAGGTACAGAAAAGAACTTTATAATAAAGAACATCTATAACTGCTTTTTTTTTTTGCGGTACTGGGGATTGACCCCAGGGGCATTCTACCTCTGAGCTATACCCCCTGCCTTATTTTTTGTTTTCTTTATTTTAAAACAGGGTCTCACAAGTTGTGGAGGGCCTCACAAAGTAGCTGAGGCTTCCCATGAACCTGAGATCCTCCTGTCTCAGACTCCCAGGTACTGGAATTACAGGCGTGCACCACTGCACCTGGCTTATAAATGCTTTTAAAGACCTGCTTTTGAAGTGTTGCTAGGGATCAAACCCAGGGCCTTTTGTGTGCTAGGCAAGTGCTTCACCACTGAGTTATACCCTCAGCCCTGAAGCGCTTTTCTAATGCTGGGGTTACAAGCGTGCACCACCATGCCTGGCTTATAAGGAACTTTTATATAAAGAATCACTTTTGAGCCAGGTGTGGTGGTGAATACGTGTAATCCCAGTACTTGGGAGGCTGATACAGGAGGGTTGCAGGTTCGCGTGGCCAGCCTCAGTTACTTTGTGAGGCCCTCTGTAAGTTAGTGAGACCTGGTTTTAAAATAAAGAATAAAAAATAGAGCTGGGGGTATAGCCCGGAGGTAGAATGCCCCTGAGGTCAATTCTCAGTGCTGCAAAAATAAATAAATAAATAAATAAATAAATAAATAAATAAATAAATAGATAAAAAAACAAAGAATCACTTTTAAAAATTCTTACATGCCTTTATGTGGCAAAACTGAAAAAGACAAAGATGGAAAGACAGGAATAACTAAAAATAAAGTAAATATATGTAATATAAGTAGAAGATTTAGAAGGGTCTTTCAGAGATTTTTTTTTTTTTTTCAGTACTGGGGATTGAACTCAGGGGCAGTCTACCTCCGAGCTATACCCCCAGCCCTATTTTTTATTCTTTATTTTGAAACCGAGTCTCACTAAGTTGCGGAGTGCCTCACTGGGTAGCTGAGGCTGGCTGAGAACCGAGATCCTTCGTTATCAGCCTCCCGAATGCTGGGATCATAAGCGTGCGCCACCACACCCAGCTTTTTTTTTTTTTTTTTTAACTTTTATCTCCCCTTCTAGGCCTTCAAAGTAAGTGAAAGTTAACTGTTTCCTACAGAGTATTCTTCACCTAGGATATTGTGTTTTACGAAGGTTTTTTTTTCTTATCACTTAGTATATTAGAAAGTTTAGGGTAAATACCTTAAAGCCTGATGAGGACAAAACTTGGGCTTATGGCAGTGTAACCACTAGATAGATACAAAGGTAGAGTTGAGTGGCCAAAACAAGTACATATGCAAAAGATGGCAAATATTTCCAGAAAAGCCTCTATAGAGCCTAGCTGAAAGACTATGAACTAGGTTTCCTAAAGAGCAGTAAGACTAATTAGATCGTCATATCAGTTTCAACTTGGTTTTGACCTCTTCAGAGGTTTTGCCACAATGGACTGCTTATTTTTTTGTAAAAACTTTGCCAACAATGAAGCATAGAAGCTGAATTAAGCATTCAGCTGCTATGAAACTATTATACTTCATGTAGTAGGGTCAACCTAGAGAGAGAGTTTTGGGGAGGAGGGTAATGAATTCTGAGAATGAATCATATTGTGCTCTGTTGTAGGCAGTATGGGCTGGCTGGGGTCATGCTTCTGAGAACCCCAAGCTCCCAGAACTTCTCTTGAAAAATGGCATTGCCTTCATGGGTAAGTCTTTGTGATGTACTGTTTCTGTTTCTGTTTCCATTTATTAATTTTGCCCATATTCTTTTTTTTTTTTTTTGCAGTACTGGGGATGGAACCTGGGGGCATTCTACCTCCGTGCTACAGCCCCTTTATTTTGAAACAGGGTCTCACTAAATTGCGGAGGGCCTCACTAAGCAGCTGAGGCTGGCCGCGAACCCGGATCCTCCAGTCTCAGCCTCCCAAATGCTGGGATTACAAGAGTGCGCCACCACGCCCGGCGATTTTGCCCATATTCTAATCTATAGTTTTATTTTCTTCTATTTTACATGTACTGGGCTCTTCGTCTTCTTCTCTCTCTCTTTAATCAATCAACAAGAAGAGTAACCCTCTTTTTCTCTCTCTTTCTTTTTTTTTTTTATGGTACTGGGGATTGAACTCGGCATTCTACCTCCGAGCTACACCCTCAGTCCTGTTTTTTATTCTTTATTTTGAAACAAGGTCTCACTAAGTTGTGGAGGGCCTCACTAAGTAGCTGAGGCTGGCCGCGAACCTGGATCCTCCAGTCTCAGCCTCCCAAGCACTGAGATTAGAAGTGTGCGTCACCATGCCCAGCTCAAGAGTAACCCTCTTTATTTCTTTTCATCCCTGCTTCTTCATTTGTTACACCCTGCCTATCTTACTTCATCTGTATTGTTTTTTTCTTTCTCTGCCTGGGCCATTTTCCTGGTACTGTGGTTTCTGAAACAGTGGTCTTCTAAAAAATTTGCCACTAACCTTAGGAAAATATGTGGAGGAAGAACCTGTTTTTAGATAGTGAAGATAATTGACTACTTAGGATACTCTGGCAGTGTGCCCTTAAATATGAATCAGCACCTTTGCATTTAAGAATATAGATTATATTTTTATGAATGAGAGCTATTTCTTTCCACTTTTCTGCTCTCATTATGGCAGAAAGAAAAATAGGGGTTATGGGACTCAAACTGTTTATGTCTCCGGCCTTCTACAATGCTGTTATGTTTTGTAAACATTATTAAATTATCTTCTTTGGGTTCACTTAAGACAAACAGGATATAATATTTCATTCTTGGACCCCCAAACTTTACCACTCTTGTTTTATCATCATGATAAAATTAGGTTTGTCTGGATGTGTGTGTGTGTGTGTGTGTGTGAGAGAGAGAGAGAGAGAGAGAGAGATTTGGGTTTGAACTCAGAGGTACCCTACCACTGAGATATACCCCTACTCCTTTTTATTTTATGTTGAAACAGAGTCTTGCTAAGTTACTGCAGACTGTCCTCAAAACCTGCAATCCTCTTGTTTTAGGTACTGGGATTACAAGTGTGTACCACTGCACTTGGCTTGTCAGGATTTTAATTCAGCATATTATTTATACATATTGACCCCTTACTGTGTGCAAAAAGCTTCCTATATTTGATTCTATAAAGGTTACTAAGATGAGTCAAAACATAGTAGCTCCCATAATCAGCATAATATGTGATGAGGATGGGGACAAACAAACATAAATATTGATTATAAATGATTAAGAATGATTATATTACAAGACAAAATATAAATGAGGCAAAAATATTAGCCAGGGTTCTTTCTTGTTTGTTTTTAGGTCCTCCAAGCCAGGCCATGTGGGCTTTGGGGGATAAGATTGCATCTTCCATTGTGGCTCAAACTGCAGGTATCCCAACTCTTCCCTGGAGTGGCAGTGGTAAGAAATTATTTTGTGTTTGTATCTGTAAGTAAGAAAAGCTCAGTAAGATGTCTGGGACTATAGCATGAGGCTTAAGTTTGACAAGAAATAGAATCCTGGTCCGTGCTGAAAAAAAAATAAATAAATAAATTAAAAAAAAAAA
>PVLC010046661.1:0-11003 GCA_004027655.1 Graphiurus murinus | reverse complement strand
ATTTAGGCACTGATCCAGGTTGTAAAATATTCTATTTCAAGCCTGGTGCAGTGGTGCACACCTCTAAGCCCAAGTTACTCAAGAGGCTGAGGCAGAAGGATCACAAAATCAAGGCCAGCCTAAGCAACTTAGCCAGACCCTGTCTCAAAATTTAAAGAGGGGCTAGGATGTAGCTCAGTGGTAGAACACTCTGGGTTCAATTCCCAGTACCACAAAACGAACTATCAAAAACTCAATTTCTTCATTGGCTTTCAAAGTTTAGCTAACATCAGAATTGCGAAGGGGCAATTACAACAGACTATCAGACCCCATTCCCAGACTTCCTGATTCAATTGAAGTAGAATAGTTTGGGTTCAACATTTCTAAAAAGTTCTCAAAGAATGCTGATGCTCCAGGACCTACATTTAGAGAACCACTGCTAAATTCCAAAGGCCACAAACTGGAAGCCCAATGGCTAAAAGAGGTCCATTCATGACTATGGTTTCAAAGGCATTTTGAATTACTTGCAAACATTTTTAAATTGGAAAACTTTGAAGCTGGGTGTGGTGGCGCACCCTTGTAATCCCAGCATTTGGGAGGCTGACACTGGAGGATCCGGGTTCGTGGTCAGCCTCAGCTACTTAGTGAGGCACTCTGCAACTTAGTGAGACCCTGTTTCAAACAAAGAATAAAAAATAGGGCTGGGGTTGTAGCTCAGAGGTAGAATGCCCCCAGGTTCCATCCCCAGTACCGCAAAAAACAAAACAAAACAAAAAAAATTGGAAAACTTTACATAAAAATGCAGATTTCTGTCTTATACCTAAATGTAAGAATTCTGCTCAAGCTACACAGAAGCTACCCCCAGAGAAATGTCCTAGTCCATGTCACCACACCTGGACTGGCTTTCTACAATCACTTGAACCATTTGGCTGAGAACTGCATTTGCACTTGCACACCCAGATCTCGATTTTCTCATTCTCCATGCTTTTTTTCAGGTGCTCACTCTGATCAAATACCCTCTCTCCCCAATACTGCTGAAACCCTACCTAGCCCATTCTAAAGCTTGGCTTAAAATCCTTCCTAACCCGGGCATGGTGGCACATGCTTGTAATCCCAGTACATGGGAGGCTGAGACGGGAGGATCACAGGTTCGAAGCCAGCCTCGGCAATTTAGTGAGAACCCGGCAACTTAGTGAGACCCTGTTTCCAAATAAAATATAAAATAGGTCTGGGGGCATAGCCTGAAGGTGGAATGCCCCAGGCCTTCCATCTCCAGTACCACCAAAAAAAAAAAAAAAAAAAATCCTTCCTCAATGAAATCCCAGCAAAAATCCTTAAGTAAAATATATTAAGAATTTTTAACATAAACCTAGTATGTGTTCTTTGGAAATCAAGAATTTATTTCCACAAATACTAAAATGGCAATATTTTTAAAATCAAAGGCTACAGACATCATAAATTATAAACATGGGGGTCCTTTTCTTTGCTATTTTCATTCTCAATTAAAATTTTCATTTTTTTTTATCTGATTTTTACTGTGAAAGAAACCTTTTCCAGAGTAAGATATTTCAAATGAATTAGGAGCTAGGCAAGGCGGCACATGCCTATAATCTAGTATTTGGGAGGCTGAGACAGGAGGGTCACAGGTTTGAGGCCAGTGTGTGGTAACTTGGCATGACTCAGTTTCAAAATAAGAAATGAGAAAGGCTGGGGGTATAGCTCAGAGGTATAATGCCCCTGGATTCAATCTCCAGTACCACAATAAATAAATAAAAATAAAATGTATTAGGATATAACTTTAAATCAGTCAAAATGTATAATCACTTCAACAAGATATGTGATCTCATTTTGCTAGACAAAGGGGGGTATGGAGTAGATACAATACCCTTCATTTCATAACCTAACAATCTTTAAAAGTAATTTTAGTGAAATTCTTTTAATTTTCAAATCTGGAGAATATTTTAGTGGATTTTCTTTCCGTGCTGGGGATTGAATCCAGGGCCTCACACATGCCAGGCAAGGTGAATTTTTACTTCTGTAGAATAAATGTGGTGGGGGAGGGCAGTTTACACAAAGAAAAACTGAATACTAGTCCTTGCCCTGCCATGAACAGCTATTACCTCAAGTACATCATTGAGTTCTCCTTAGACCTGTTTCACTACCTCTAAATTGAAAGGGAAAAGTGTTTTCCAAAATCTTCTATCTCTAAAATCTGGAACTTTTTCCTTCAAAAGATAAAAAAAAATTTTTTTAAACAGCATCATATAGATAAGCTTTATGTGTGTGAGATACTGGGATTAAACCCAAGACCTTGCACATGCTAGGCAAGCGCTCTACCTCTGAACTGCATTCCAGTCCCACAGAGAAGCTTCTTGATATTAAGTCAGTAAAGCGTCTAAGTTGGACTGACTTTGTATCTTTAACTATAGCTTTCAAAATTCTAATTTTCTTACTAAAGAACATGTCTATTTGTATACATATTTGCATGTATTTTAATTATTAAAATAAAAGACCTTCTGTAAGGCCAACAACTAAATGTCTTAGAAAATTAATTGGAGGAATACAATGAAAAATATTACCACACCAACCAATCATTAAGTTTAATATCTAAACAAAAAATTAAATAATTAGAAAATCATGCCAAAAAAAGGAAATTATGTAAAATTTTTTTCATAATAGAGATTGATGACAGTTTTCAAGAACATGTATTCTGCTTCAGGATATTCTCAAAGTAATTTTAGACAAAATTTAAATTATCAAATTGCAAGATTGAAAAAAGAACTTAGAGACTACTATATTCAGGTAGATCATGCCGTAAGCGAATTGCTTTCAGCTTCTCCACTTCAATCTTTGCTCTTAGTAGCTCTTCCTCTAGCTGCTGCCTTCTTTTCAATCCATCCCTCTTCTCCTGAACATATAATCCAAAATTTTTCTGATTTTCTAAAATTATCTGATGCTCCTCTTTCAACATTTGCAGGATCTGAGGATCATACCCTAATAGTGATCTAAAGTTAAAGTGTTCTCCACTTTCATGCTGAAAAAAATCATCTCTCCTTGGAGTAGAAGATGGAGACGATGTCACTCTCATATCAACAGAGGAAAGTGATGGTGACAAAGATCTTCCCACAACATGTACTAATTCATGTTCTTCTCTTTGCTCTAAAGTATCACTGTGCTGAGGATTTAATACCAGTGGAGGAGGTGGTTTAATGTCTTCTTCTTGCTTAACCTCCACAGTAATAGCAACAGGGTGGTGATCCAACATTACCTGCAGTGAACTGGTACCAGCTTGTGCAGCCTCATCCAAGTTTGCACTATGGCACATAAAAAAAGCATTATAAAATGAAAAACAAATGAAGATAGGAGCATATTTACAGCATATTTCATATTTACCATGCATGAAGTTATAAAGCTTTAAAACTATAAAGAAGTCGGGTAGGGTAGATAGTACATGCCTATAACCCTAGCTAGTCAGGAGGCTGAGGCAGAAGGATCACAAACTCAAGGCCAGCCTGGGCAACTTAGTAAGACCATGTCTCAAAAAAAAAAAAAAAAAAAAAAAAAAAATATATATATATATATATATATATATTTCTTTATAGTTTTCTTTATAGAAATTCTGAAACAAAAAAAGTTCAATCCTGAGCATAACAAATTAAACTGACTAAGAGAGAATTGCAACAATCTATACATATGGGTCTCCTCTGTCCTTAACATTTTTTGTGCTTTGCACTGCTAAGGACTGAGGCCTGGGCATGCCAGACAAGTACCCTATCACTGACCTACATCCCCAGTCCTCCATCCTTAATTTTCTTTTTTTTTTTCCTTGGTGCTGGGATTGAACCCAGAGGCATTTTACCTTCAAGATACATCCCCAGGCCTTTCTACTTATTTTGGAACAGGGTATCACTAAATTGCTGAAGCTAGCCTCAAATCTATGATCTTCCTGTCTCAGCCTCCCAAGTACTAGGATTAGACGTGTGCACTGCCATACCTGGCCCATTCTTAACTTTAAAATTGGGCTTTTAAAACCTGGCATGGTGGCAAATGACTGTAATCCTAGTACTTGGGAGGCTGAGACAAGAGGATCTCAGGTTCATGGCCAGTGTTTGGTAACTTAGGGAGAACTTGTTTCAAAACAAAAAATAAAAAGGCTGAGGGTGTAGTTCAGAAGTAGAATGTCACTAGGTTCAATTCCCAGTACCACAACAAGAAGGGGAGAGGGCTTTTAAAAGAAAAGGAAATCACAAATATTGTACAAGGTTAATGAGATAAATAAGAAAAGCCATTTTTATTTTATTTATTTATTTTAGATACTAGGGGTTGAACTCAGGGGCATTCTACCTCCGAGCTATATCCCCAGCCCTATTTTTCATTCTTTATGAGGCTGGCCGCGAACCCAGATCCTCCGGTCTCTGTTTCCCAAATGCTGGGATTACAAGCATGCGCCACCATGCCCCGCTTATTCTTTATTTTTAAACAGGGTCTCACTAAGTTGTGGAGGGCCTCACTAAGTAACTGAGGCTGGCCACGAACCTGAGATCCCCGTCTCAACTTCCCAAGAACTGGGATTATAAGCATGCGCCACCATGCCCAGCAACCTTGAGGTTCTTAAATGGTATAAAGGGTTGCTTTATGTATTCTGGACCTTGTTCTCCCCATATCTTAGCCCTAGATTTCTTACTTCTGTTCTCTTGGGTTGATTAAAAACAATTCTAGAAAAATAGTGGAAGTACTGATTAAGGGAAGTACTGATTTCTGCATTTGCAAAAAAAGAAAAAAAACAATAAAAAAATAAAGATTTTTGTATGCCCAATTATCAGGAGGCTAACCTAACTATTCTATTTCTGATATATTGGCATTTCCCCTTTACCTATCCTGAACCACATGACTCGGTTGCCCTTTAAGTTTTTCAGCCCTGATCAGGTAAAATTCAAAAAAGCCAGTGTTTTTATACATCACAGTATGCCCCGCACTTAGCATAATATAGCAACATACTTAGAACATAGTAAATGCTTATTATATGTTCAATGAACAAATAGGATGATTTTTAAAATTCTGTGTGCTCACATTGAACCCAGGGGCCCTCTACGTCTGAACTATACCTCCAGCTCTATTTTATTTTTATTTTGAAACATAGTCTCACTTAAGTTACTGGGTGCTGCTGGCCTTGAAGTGCGGATCCTCTTGTTTTAGCCTTCCAAGTACTGAGATTATAGGCATGCGTCACTGACTCAGCTAAAATAATTGTCTTAAATGAGATGTTTCTAAATGGCCTATATAGATATATTGAAGACTTATTTAATTTACAGAAATTCCCATAAAATATGCATTCCTAATAGAAGCAAATTAAATTTTACATGATTTAAACTTTGGCATGTTTGTTTTCACATTATAAACACAATACACCTTAAAATTCTCTGTTTTCTTGTTGTTGTTTGTGATACTAGGGATTGAACTCCAGGGCATTCTACTTCCAAGCCATTACCCCCAGCCCTTTTTATTTTGTTTTTAGACAGGGTCTAGCTAGGTTGCTGAGAGAATCACTGAGGCTGGTCTTGAACCTGTGCTCCTCTTGTCTCAGCATCCCAAGTAATGGGATTACAAGTATGCCCCACCTGCCCAGCTTTAAATTCCATTTTTTAAAATTCATATATAACATGAAGCTATTAAGAGTATATAATAAATCTTACTTCTTGAGGGTTTTTTTCTTAATTATGCGTCTGTCTAACTTAAAAATAAAAATTATAGAAGAGAAAGAGATTGTTGGAACATTAATGGAAATGTGTTAACATTATTTAGAGAACATTTTATTAATGATAAGTAATATTTAGAATATATTCTACATGGATGATTAAAATGCTAGAATATATTCAAAAAGAACATAAGGAAAAAAATTGAAAGTCCCCATATGTCACTTACTAATGGCATTAAATTGCCAGAAATATCAAGTATTTGTCTAAGAGATACAAATGAAATAACCCAAGATATATGATATATAGTGGGAAACCTTTTTGTAGATCATATAAATTCAATGTTATTGGGGCTTTTTTATCATTTTATGATTTCTAAAAACAAATAATAGACTATAAATACAATTCAAATTAGCAAGATTTTTTTATTAATATCTCTACTATAACCTGGAATGGGAAAAAGTTAAAGCTATACATGAAAATTATTTTTAAAATCCATATAATTACTATGCCAAATTAGTATGAATAGTAGAGTATAAATATAGACAATATGTTCCTCCCATGTAATTTTAAAATATCCTAGTATCTGGAATATTCTATTCCATTTCAGATGAAACATTACAAAGCATAACAAAGTTTAAAAAAAAAAAAAAAAGGAAGCTTTAGAGAAAGTCGCAAAAATGATAAAGGACTTTTAAAATTTACAAATCTGAAATCAGAATATCAAAGAGGTTACAAAACCACAAAATATAATCTGATACTAAAGAAAGGTAAAAATAAAGACATAAATCAATGTGAGTTATGGAAACACAGAACAGGTATATATTTTTAGATACACTAAATAGTATTAATATTTCCTTATAAAGAAGGGAGAATTTAAGCCGGGCGTGGTGGCACAGGCTTGTAATCCCAGCATTCGGGAGGCTGAGACCGGAGGATCTGGGTTCGCGGCCAGCCTCATGAGGCACTCCACAACTTAGTGAGACCCGGTTTCAAAATAAAGAATAAAAAATAGGGCTGGGGGTATAGCTTGGAGGTAGAATGCCCCAGAGTTCAATCCTCAGTACCGCAAAAATAAATAAATAAATAAAAAGAAGGGAGAATTTGGTGAGAGTAAGTCATATTTATGTAGAAACATAATTAAAATTATAATTATAAATTTGAGATTAAAATCCAAGATGTCAATCAAATAAATGTAAGAACATTAAATACATAAATATAATAGATGACTAAGCTAATATAATGTCAGTGTAGACACAATAACAGGTAAGAATTTAAGATGTTTATATCTTACATTCAGTCCTTTAAAATCTAAAAAATTGGTATTTTTAAAGCAGGTATAGAAATGTATAATCAATTAATTCAGTTTAAATGTTGGTGTCCCTCAAAAATTGTGTGCGGAATATATGTATGCATAAATGGTCAAAATGTAAACAGATACTTGTATATTTATATATTATTTCTCTTCTAGACTTGCTGTATTTTTTTAAATTGCAACTAACTAAAACTACTATTTCTATGTGTAACTTTCAAATTATAAAAAACCAAATTTAATGCCCAAAAGGTAGTTTTACACTTTTAGTACAAAAGCCATTTTTCTCTATGGTTTGAGAGGGGTAGAAATTCTGAATAAGTAGTACAGCACAAAACAATTTTGCTGTGGAGTTTATTGGACATCAGCATATTAGGAGCTCTTCATTTGTCATCACAGTGAACATTTTAACCAGTGACCCCAAGAATTAATCCACTGTATATCCAGGTTCTGGATTCCCACTGGTAATTTTTTTTTTTTTTTTTTTTACTATGCTATCAAGCAGAAATAAACAGTCTATAGTAAGAAGCTAGTCTCAAAAATATTTTCCTAGTAAATTACTAAAATAATAGAAACTCTTGGCTGAAAGTTTTTTCCCTTGTTACTCTCCTAACTTCAAAGAGATTTCACAGGTAATCAATAATTTTGCTTATATAATGCCTCTCCTACCAGTAAGAAAGCACACTGTATAAAGCTTTGTTTGAAAGGTTCTTCAACTAGTATGGAGCTTAGTTTGTGTAAGTTACCCTAAAAGATTCACAAGAATGTAGCTGCCATTTTTATCTTTTGCCAAGGGTTAAAATTTGAATTAGTGGCAAGATAATATAGTTTTGAAGATTTGCAGGAAATCTGTTACTTAAGAGTACAAATTTAACTCAAAAATTGTTTCTAGCCCTACAAAAATTCTGTTGCTCTTATGGGTATATTAAAATTTATGGTTTGATATCCCTGCAAAGCAGTATAAGCTTGCCCTTTCCTGTATGAACCAAGATCAAAGTGAAACTAGACCATTAGTGAATAAAAACAAAAACTTTTAATTTTATTAAGTAATCTGAATCTCTAGGCATTAACAACTCCTTTAGTTGTATTCATCTTATTTTAAATATGTTAGAGACATAATTTAAACTGTCTTTATATATATAAAATCATGTAATTAAATTTACTTAATTGTTGATTTTAGTTCTATTCATTAGTTCAAAGCATATTCAGTGTGAAGAGTGACAATTCATAAAAAAGCAAAAGTTCCATTTCTCCTGAAACTGCTAACATTATATAAATTTTATGTAAAATTTAAAAATCCAATGAAATATAATCTTAAATGAAGAAAAAACTATCTCTCAGAAGAAAATTAAATAAAGCTTAAAAAGTTTATGAATTGATGTCACAAATTTCTTCCTATTTATTCCTCCCTAACCTTTACTTTTAGAAACTATTAAGAGGAAAGGGGGAGGGGAAGACAGTAAAAAGTGGCTTAAATCAAATGCAGCAGAAAAATTCCTTATAGCCTCACTTTTCTTTTTTTAAGAAAGCAAAACAAAGACACTATTCATTGCTCCCGTTGTGGGGATGCTTACTATGCATATCTCTATCACAACTAAACCAAAGCCCAATAGATAGGAGGCGCCATAATTTTCCACAACAAAATAAAATAAAGCTTACCTTTGTATGTGGTTCCTGTCTCTTATCAGGCAAAAACTGGAAATCTGGGGAATCATCTCCATAACTTTCTTGGTTGGCTCAGAAATATTGCTTTTAAAATCTGATTGGGCCTCTTTTTGCTGCAATAGCTCCTGTTTGGCATATTCTTTGAGCCTTTTGTAAAGGGTGCGTAGGCCTTGCGCTGTTCGAGGAGGGCGGTCTACTCCAATTGCATTATAGTTAACAGCTATGATATCCCAACATCTATTCTTTTCCACTATTACTGAATGTTTATTAGTGTGTTCTTCGAGAATTTTTACATATGGCTTCACAAGCTTTAGTAAATCAAGCTTTTCAGATAAGGTAAAATTGGAAGATCTAGCCTTTCCTACCATTGTTCTTTTCAAATTAAGTAGGCAGTTTCTGAAACCACCATGCAGCCTTCAGCTCTGCTCAGCTCTTTTCACAAACAGAAAAAGATCAGGCTTAACTAGGCTAGCCTCATTTAGGCCCACGCCTACAGGGGAGGGTTTATTAAAATTCCTCCAGCTTAAGCTGACGCAGGTTCAGGAAATCTGCTTAAGCCAAGCCTGACCTACATAAAGCTTCTCACTGAAGAAGACAGGAAGGCACAAGCAAAACACACTTGTGTATAAAGAGAACAGCTCCAGATAGGATTTAATGCACAAAGGTCTAGAGATAAGCATGGAACACAGCTAAAAATTAGCTAATTTAGTGAGAATATCAAATTTCCACACATGCATGCCTGACTGATAGACTGAAACTGCACTGCAGTATCACTTTAATAAAAACAAAAGAGGAACTGTTTTGTGCTATTTGTTTACAAATTCAGTAGACCGAAAACTAAACTAAACGATATGAGTGGTGAATATAGTGATTCCTAACAGAGCTCTGGGCTGGGTGTTCTCTCTTACAAAATCTGCATAATGCTGGTCTTGCTGTCAATCAGGAATTGCATATCCTCTAGCTAGTTAGGTTACACCCAGCTCAGACTCCACAGTAAAGCTAAGCTTCTCCTTCAATCTACAGTCTACATTAGCCTCTGCGTATTTTTTGTTATTTAAAAAGAAATTTTTGTTCAACACTAAATCTAAAAAAGCTGATAACAATTATATTTTTAAACCAACAGATTATTCTAGCTGTAACATATGTGAATATACTGGTCTGCTTTATTATGTGTAAAAATCACTATTCATTGTGAGAAACAGTATTAGGAGTGCGTACAACAAAATCACATTGCTGTTATAATAGAGCAGAATTTTTGATTTTAGCTATAATCACATAACCTACATTATGAAAGTAAACACCCTAACGTACCTATTTGCAATGCCATCAATTTCCATACTTAATCCTAGTCTGAAAACAATAATATAAGCCAAAGAAACCTATTTTCTCATGATATGTATGTTTCTCCAGACAGAGAGATTAAAACCTACTCAGTTTGATTCAGTCAATTATCAAACACCTATGAAAATGCTTCCAAGCACTGTGCAAGGCCCCCCCCAAAAAACAAAGGTGAATCTAAATACAACTCCTATACAGAGAAGTGTACTTCCACATAAATGCTATAAATTCACAATTACTTTGTTTCCATTCTTTCAACAGGATAGAAGCAAATTAAATTTACTGAGCTCTCACTCTGATCAGTCATGTGCTAGAAGCTTTAAGTGTATTATCTGTCAGAAAAAAAAAGTAAAAGGTTGCTAGGTAGTCTACAGAATACCTGTAGTATGGCATACTTTACTGGGTAACCTGATTCTACAATAGTCATCGCTGTTCATTGCCTTTTTATACTTTTTTTTTTTTTTTTTTTTTTTTGCAGTACTGGGGATTGAACTCAGGGGCATTCTACCTCCGAGCTACACCCCCACCCCCTTTTTATTCTTTATTTTGAAACAGAGTCTCACTGAGTTGCGGAGTGCCTCACTAGGTAGCTGAGGCTGGCCGCGAACCCGGATCCTCCGGTCTCAGCCTCCCACGGCCAGCCTCCCGAATGCTGGGATTACAAGCGTGCGCCACCACGCCTGGCTGCCTTTTTATACTTTTATGGCTTTTTTTTTTTTTGCAGAACTGGGGGTTGAACCCAGGGGCATTCTTCCTCCAAGCTACACTCCCAGCCCTATTTTTTATTCTTTATTTTGAAACAGGGTATCACTAAATTGCGAAGGGCCTCACTAAGTAGCTGAGGCTGGCTTCGAACCTGGATCCTCTGGTCTCAGCCTCCCGAATGCTGGGATTACAAGTGTGCGCCACCACGCCCGGCTTGACATTTGTTTTTATCTATATTAAAAACCATGAGTCTAGCCGGGTGTGGTGGCGCACGCTTGTAATCCTAGCATTTGGGAGGCTGAGACCGGAGG
>PVLC010046659.1:0-11458 GCA_004027655.1 Graphiurus murinus | reverse complement strand
AAAAAAAAAAAAAAAAAAAAAAAAAAAAAAAAAAAAATGCTTTCTTTTAAAAGATTATTAGTATCTCGGTGTGGTGACCCATGCTTGTAATCCCAGTTCATGGGAGGCTGACACAGACGGATCACAGGTTTGTGGCCAGCCTCAGCAACTTAGTGAACCCCTAGGCAACTTAGTGAGACCCTGTTTCAAAAATAAAATACAGATGGGGTGTAGCTCAGAGATAGAATGCCCTTAGGTTCAATCCCCAGTACCACACACACACAAAATATATATATGTATATATTTTTATATTATATATTTTATATTAGTAAGGCAATAGGCAAAGTAGTTTACTGTTGTCTGTTACTCCTATGTATTATAATTTTATTTATTTATTTTGGTTGGTACTGGAGATGGAAACCAGGGGCATTCTACCTCTGAGCTATACCCCTAGAGCTATTTTTATTCTTTATTTTGAAACAGGGTCCCACAGCCGGGCATGGTGGTGCATGCTTGTAATCCCAGCATTTGGGAGGCTGAGACGGGAGGATCCGGGTTCATGGCCAGCCTCAGCTACCTAGTGAGGTCCTCCATGACTTAGTGAGACCCTGTTTCAAAATAAAGAATAAAAAATAGGGCTGGGGGTATAGCTCAGAGGTAGAATGCCCCTGAGTTCAATACCCAGTACTGCAAAAAAAAAAAAAAAGAAAGAAAAGAAACAGGGTCTCACTAAGTTGCAGAGGGCCTCACTAAGTTGCTGATGCTGGCTATGAACCTGCAATACTCCTTTCTCAGCCTCTTAAGCACTGGGACTACAAGCATGTGCCACCATGCTCGGCCATACTTGTAATCTGGGTGTTATGTGAAGAGAGAAGAATATTTAGGAATATTTCATAGATATACTTTCTAGATATTTACATATAATTGTTAAATTATATCTTCTTACCTAACAACCATTCCTCTGAAGACCAGAAAAAAACAGTATAGCTTTAAAAAAGCAGAGAGCAAATTGGGTGTGATGGCACACACCTGTAATCCCAGTACTTGGGAGGCTGAGACAGGAGGATCACAGGTTTGTGGCCAGCCCCAGCAACTGTGTGAAGCTGTCAGCAATTTAGAGAGACCCTAAATAAATAATTTTTATTTTATTTCAAAATAAAAAATAAAATTGGGCAGGAGATGCAAGTCAGACGTAGAATGCCTCTGGGTTCAACCCTCAGTGTCGCAAAAAAAAAAAAAAGAAAAGGAAAGAAAGAAGAAAAAAGCAGAGGGCATTGTTTGTATTTTTTCATTCACTGTGATGTTGAACCTGTAAGGAATGATAGCTCAACTCACTGCCACATGCTGGATGGTGTGCTAGTGAGCACTTAATACACTAAAATTCATTTTGTCCTCATAGCTTTTTTATTTATTTATTTATTTATTTATTTATTTATTTATTTATTTTTGTGGTACTGGGGATTGAACTCAGGGGCATTCTACCTCCGAGCTACACCCCTAGCCCTATTTTTTATTCTTTATTTTGAAACCGAGTCTCACTAAGTTGCGGAGTGCCTCACTAGGTAGCTGAGGCTGGCCACGAACCCGGATCCTCCGGTCTCAGCCTCCTGAATGCTGGGATTACAAGCGTGCGTGACCACGCCCGGCCTCATAGCTTTTTTAAATTTCCCATTTTTTAATAGATGGAGAATCTAAGGCATGAAATAAATAAACTTTCCAAAAGTGGGCACATGGTATCATAGAACCAGAGCTGAAGCTAGACAGGCCCGTTCCACTGGCCCCATAGTGAGTGACTTTGGTCTTCCAGAGCTACCAGGTTTCCTCTCGGTGGCTATACTGGGGATTGAGATGTTCTTCATGGTGCTAAGTGTCAGGCACGAAGGACTGTGTGAACTTCAAGACAGAGACTTACTTTCTTACGCTTGCTATTCAGAAGTTGGAAGAAACTGAAGCAGCATGAGGTTCCTGGCTCTGGGGCTGGTGCAGGTGTTATTGGCAGGGATGGGACTTGGCCCTGTCTTTTCCTCTGTAAGGTTTTCAGGGCCCCCCTTTCCACTGGGCTTGGGAGGAGGAGGCTGAGAGTGGAAGGTAGGAAGCAGTAGTGGACTCTTTCCTTTTCCCAGTTGTTCAAAGTGTGGAATATATTTTCCTTTAGAAACCATGTTGTAGCCGGGCGTGGTGGTGCATGTTTGTAATCCCAGGAATTTGGGAGGCTGAGACTGGAGGATCTGGGTTCGCAGCCAGCTTCAGCTACATAGTGAGGCACTCTGCAACTTAGTGAGACCATGTTTCAAAATAAAGAATAAAAAATAGGGCTGTGGGTGTAGCTCGGAGGTAGAATGCCCCTGAGTTCAATCCCTAGTACGGCAAAAAAAAAAAAAGAAACCATGTTGTGCCAGTTGTGGTGATGCACACTTATAATCCCAGTACTTGGGAGGCTGAGACAGGAATTCTGAGGATAGCCTCAGCAAGTAGTAAGACTATGATCAACCTAGTGAGAACCTGTTTCAAAATAAAAATTAAAAAATAGATAGGACTGGGGGTGTAGCTCTCAAGACAGACTGCCCCTGTTGAATCCCCAGTAAAACACACACACACACACACACACACGCACACATGCACACACGCACAGAAACCATGTTGTAAATGGCAGCCTCATTCCCCATAAAAAAACATATAATGTAGCCGGGCATGGTGGCGCATAAAAATTCCAATACTTGGGAGACTGATACCAGAGGATCTGGTTTGTGGCCAGCCTCAGCTACGTAATGAGGCCCTCCGCAACTTAGTGAGACCCTGTTTCAAAATAAAGAATAAAAAATAGGTCTGGGAGCCGGGCGTGGTGGCGCACGCTTGTAATCCCAGCATTCGGGAGGCTGAGACCGGAGGATCCGGGTTCGCGGCCAACCTCAGCTACCTAGTGAGGCACTCCGCAACTTAGTGAGACTCGGTTTCAAAATAAAGAATAAAAAATAGGGCTGGGGGCGTAGCTCGGAGGTAGAATGCCCCTGAGTTCAATCCCCAGTACCGCAAAAAAAAAAAAAAATAGGTCTGGGTGTGTAGCTCAGAGGTATACTACCCCTGGGTTCAATCCCTAGTACCACAAAAACAAACAAACAAACATATAATATCACTAAAGGATGCACTTGCAACTGGCCCTGGTAATCCCAGTACTTTGGAAGCTGAGACAGGAAGGATCATAGGTTCAAGATTAGCCTTGGCAGCCGGGCGTGGTGGTGCATGCTTGTAATCCCAGCATTCGGGAGGCTGAGACCAGAGGATCCGGGTTCGTGGCCAGCCTCAGCTACCTAGTGAGGCACTCCACAACTTAGTGAGACTCGGTTTCAAAATAAAGAATAAAAACTTGGGCTGGGGTTATAGCTCGGAGGTAGAATGCCCCTGAATTCAATCCCCAGTACTGAAAAAAAAAAAAAAGATTAGCCTTGGCCAACAACTTCATGAGACCCTGTTTCAAAATAAAAAATAAAATAGGACTGGAGTATAATTCAGAAGTAGAACACCTTTGGGTTCAATCGTGTGTGTGTGTGTGTGTGTGTGTATACAGCTGAAGTGTTCCCTGTTGTTTGTTTGCTTTGCAAATGTATAGAATTTCAGTTATCTTATGGCCGAATGGGCTAGCTTGAGAAGATCCACATTGTTTATGTAGAAAAACCCATTCTTAACAGCTAAGACCACATATTTATCTTAGTGTAGAAGTGACTTTATCTGTCATATAGATTATGGACTGCCTAAACACTCTGCAAATTGAACAATACCATTACTTTTTTGATGGTAAAGTGGAAAACATCTCTAGTAAGAGAATCATTTTGCTTGGACACAGTGTGACTAGAATTAATTTTTTTTTTTTTTTTTTTTTTTTGCGGCACTGGGGATTGAACTCAGGGGCATTCTACCTCTGAGCTATACCCCCAGCCCTATTTTTTCTTCTTTATTTTGAATCAGGGTCTCACTAAGTTGCGGAGTGCCTCACTAAGTAGCTGAGGCTGGCTGAGAACCCGGATCCTCTGGTCTCAGCCTCCCAAATGCTGGGATTACAAGTGTGCGTCACCACGCCTGGCTAGAATTAAATTTTAATCAGCTGAGATAGTTAAAAATTATAGGAACACATAAACTCATTTGTTTTTCATTTATCACATATGGATTATTTCTCAGTGCTCCTAAGATACTGAAGCATATTGAGGCAGCTACCTAAACCACATGTAGATCTCCAGACTTGTATGGCAAAAGGAATGATAATTATAATCTGCTTCAGGCTACAGGCTAGAATGATTCAAAAGGAAAAGTGCATTACTAATACGCAGAGCTCATAAATCCCCCATGTCAGGCTGGTTGGCTAGAGGCAAAGAGACTAGAACTACATAATATTTATGAGGTCTGAGGTTAGCCATCCCCAAACCCAGATATCGCGTGTCTTTCAGATTACTCATGAATGTGAGCACCATCGAGTCACAGCAATGAGTTGAGAGTAGGGTGGATTTGATAATGATGAGACATTAGTTATAAGTTCTGTCCATTTTAGTTCATTGCTACTTTCTTTGCATGCTTTCTAGTCTTCTAATTTATATGTATTGTCCCTGAGATACCTATCTGAGAGGCCCCATAACATTGTGCAAAAATCTGCTTGCCACCTAAGATAATACAAAAGTAGAAATGGAAGTTCACTCTGCAGCATTTCTCCAGCCCTTCTAGTGTTGAACATGTGTGGAGACTCCATGCCTCTCTCTACATCATCACAATGGCCAAGCCTAAATCACCCTCAGATCCCAGCCAGTGCTTTATAGCATAATGCATTCAGGTACACACCCGTGGCCAGACCTGGTCTGTCTGTTGGGCTCCAGTGGACTTCAGGAGTTTGACTTGTATAGTGTAATGAACAGCTACATACCTGGGCCCCAGGACTTCTCCCAAGAAGCATGTGTGGCTGTGATTTGCAGATTACTAACATGTGAACAACTATACTTTCCGCTGTCAAGAATCACTATCCCACACCGGGTGTGGTGACGCACACTTGTAATCCCAGCATTCGGGAGGCTGAGACCGGAGGATCCGGGTTCGCGGCCAGCCTCAGCTACCTAGTGAGGCACTCCGCAACTTAGTGAGACTCGGTTTCAAAATAAAGAATAAAAAATAGGGCTGGGGGTGTTACAGCCCAGGAGCCACTGCAGACCGATGTCCATTTTACATGCTTTGTTTTCCCACATGCAAACAGAGCATCCCAGATTTAAAATAACTCTTCTATTTCAAACTACACTTCTTAGAATTCTCTAGGAAAGATGATTTTTTTTTTCTTTTTGACACTGGATCACATACTTTTAAACTTCATATTACAGTTTGAAATACAGGTAAAAGCAGAGAAAAGGTTATACTGAACTCCTCCATGCTATTACATGTGGAAATGTTTTTAATGGAAAAAATTAGTCTTTTGTGTGTGTGTGTGTGTCAACCATATAGTATTGTGATTTTCCAAACTTGTAGGTAGAGATGGATGTAGTATTCTAAAATTGGTGGAGAAAATACATCAGGAGAGCATTTGCCCTAAGGGAGAAATAGTGAGAGGATCCTACCTCCTATCCCCACATACACACACACAACTTGAAGATGTGTTGCTGTTCCCAAGGCAGAAATCAATCTGAATATGAAAGGATTCTAGTAACTAAAACTATATAGATTTCCTATCTGGCAGGTTAGAAGATTAGTGTTTTTTTTTGTTTTTTGCGGTACTGGGAATTGAACTCAGGGGCATTCTACCTCCGAGCTATACCCCCAGCCCTATTTTTTATTCTTTATTTTGAAACAGGGTCTCACTAAGTTGCGGAGTGCCTCACTAGGTAACTGAGGCTGGCCGCGAACCCGGATCCTCCGGTCTCAGCCTCCCGAATTCTGGAATTACAAGCGTGCGCCACCACGCCCGGCCTAGAAGATTAGTTTTAAATTTATTCTTGTTTAAAGTTTTTTGTCTCTTTCACTGTTATAAAAGGGAAATTTCATAAGAAATTATGTTGTTTGCTTGGTACAATCAGGCTTTCCCATGCAAGTAGCAACAGTTAGGACCCCTAAGATGAAAGGCAAGAAACCAAAAAGGAACCCACCTAAATGCTTATCACTGATTTTTAAAAGAAGTGCATGTGATTTGTCCATCTAAGGGAATGCTATGAAACCACTGTAAAGGATCATGTAGATTTATATTTTTTGTTAGAGAAAGATATCCTAGCACTGAAAAGATTATGGTTGCCCCAACCCAATCCATACAATAATTCAAAACACAAACAAAATTAATCTGTAAAATTAGAATAAATAAGTGTAGAATAAGAATAATATAGGTGGGTGTGGTGGTGTACACTTGTAATCCTAGTGCTTGGGAAGCTGAGGCAGGAGAATCTAAGGTTCAAGGCCAACCTCAGCAATTTAGCAAGACTGTGTTTCAAAATAAAATATATAATAGGGCTGGGAGTATAGCAGAGAATGCTCCTGGTTTTAATCCCCAGCGCGCGCGCACGCACACACACACATACACACACACACACCAAAAAAAAAAAAAGGAAGAAGAATATGTCTAAAAAAAATTCTAATTTTTTTCCTCCTGATGACTGTCACTTTGGGGGAAATATTTTAAATATAAAATCTTTTCCCTTCTAGGCACACCTTTAATCCCAGTACTTGGGAGGCTGAGACAGGAAGATCACAGGTTCGAGATAATGAGTCTCTGTTTCAAAATAAAAAATAAAATACGGCTGGGGGTATAGCTCAGAGGTAGAATGCCCCTGGGTTACATCGCCAGTAACACACACACACACACACACACACATACACACACACACACACACACCCTTTCCTTTTTGATACCTTTACTTTGGTGGCATTGCTGACACACAGTAGTCTCCCCAGTCTAGCAGTTCATACTTGGGAAGAGGCCAAGAGGTGAGAGGGGGTAAGTTGGCGGTGATGGAAAGGAAAGTCTTTTCACCCTACTCGATCTCATGGCACTTTTCTCCAATGGAGTAAATATGTGAGTCTGTTTGATTTTTTAAAATATATGCAGGCACATAAAAATAGGGCACTAGAATATTATACTTCAGTTTTCAATATTTAAGGGTTTTTGTATGGTTGTTGGAGTCTTGGGGGCTTTTTTGGGGTGGTTGTTTGTTTTGTTACTGAGAATTGAACCCAGAGGTACTTTACTACTGAGCTACATCCCTAAACCTTTATATTTCTTATTTTGAGACAAGGTCCTATTAAGTTCCTGGACTAGCCTAGAACTTGAAATCCTTTGCCTCAGCCCCTTAGGTAGCTGGGATTACAGGAATGTAAAACTCAAGTCTTTTAAAGAAAAGTAAATTTAATATTACATTAATATTACTATATTTCTATATAATAGCATTATATTCTATTATAAAAATTTCATTTATAGCTGGGCATGGTGGCGCACACTTGTAATTCCAGTACATGGGAGGCTGATATAGGAGGATCGAAGGTTCATGGCCAGCCTCAGCTATTTAGTGAGCTTCTCTGCACTTTAGTGAGACTCTGTTTCAAAATAAAGAATAAAAAATAGGGCTAGAGGTGTAGCTTGGAGGTAGAATACCTATGGATTCAATCCCCAGCACAGCAAAAAAAATAAATTAAATAAATAAATAAATAAATAAATTGAAATTCCATTTATAGTTGTAACCAAGAAGATAAATACCTAGGAATAAACAAATAATAAATGTACAGGACCTCTATATCTTTATCTCTACTGAGTAGAGATACATTAAATCTCTACTGAGAAACAGTAAAAAGAACTACAGTAAATGTGAAGACCTCTTAAATAAGACAACTCAATATTTAAAGATTCATATTCTCCTTATACTAATCTATATAGTCAATATAAGGCCAATTGTATGGCAAAAAAAATAAAATTTAAACGTGGTTGAAATGCAGATGGCTGACTGAAAAAATTTCCAAAACAAAAAGTACAAAAAGTTTAATGTTTCTAATTCACAGGGCACTTTTTTTTTCTTTTCTTTTTGCAGTACTGAGGATTGAACCCAGGGGCATTTCACCTCCGAAATACACCCCCAGCCCTATTTTTTTGTTCTTTATTTTGAAACAGGATCTTACTAAGTTGTGGAGAGCCTCACTAAGTAGCTGAGGCTGGCCACGAACCTTCGATCCTCCTGTCTCAGCCTCCCAAGTACTAGGATTACAAGCCACCACCCCTGGCTTCACAGAGCACTTCTAAAAATAAATCAGGTGAAATAAAATCTAAGACACCTAAATGGAAACTTCACAAAATAAAATATTCAGATAAACACAGGAAAAAATCTCCAACCTTAGTAGCATCTAATAAAACTAAGTAAAAGCAAGAAACCATTTGTGTAGGTACATGTGTGGTACTAGGGATTGAACCCAGGGGCACTACCACTGAGCTACACCCAGCCCTTTTTACATTTTTTATTGTATGTGTGTGTGTGTATGTGTATGGTATTAGGGATTGAAACCAGGGTTATTCACCTCTGAGCTACACCTCCAGCTCTTTTATTTACTTTCTTATTTTGAAAAAAGGTTTTGCTAAGACTGTTTGCTGAACCTGAACCTGTGAACCTCCTGTCTCAGCCTCCCAAGCACCACCACATCTGGCTAACCATTTTTATTTATCAGATTAACAAAGATTTTCATTAATAATATATTTTTTGTAGCCGGGCGTGGTGGTGCACGCTTGTAATCCCAGCATTCAGGAGGCTGAGACCAGAGAATCCGGGTTCACGGCCAGCCTCAGCTACCTAGTGAGGCACTCCACAACTTAGTGAGACTCAGGTTTCAAAATAAAGAATAAAAAATAGGGCTGGGGGTATAGCTCGGAGGTAGAATGCCCCTGAGTTCAATTCCCAGTACCGCAAAAAAAAAAAAAAAAAAAAAAAATAATAATAATATATTTTTTGTGGTACTAGGGATTAAACCCAGGGGATTCTACCACTGTGCTATACCCTAACCCTTTTTATTTTTAATATTTATTTATTTATTTATCTGTTTATTTATTTATTTTGTGGTACTGGGGATTAAACCTGGGGCATTCTACCACTGAGCTACACCTTCAGCCCTTTTTTTTTTAAATTTTGAAACAGGGTCTTGTTAAATCACTGTGCACTGGCCTGAAACCTGTGATCTTCCTGCCACACCCTCCCAAGTCCTGGTGTACACTACCACACCCGGCTTCATTAATAATATAAAATTTTGTATATATATATATATTTTTCAGTACTGGGGATTGAACCCAGGGGCATTCTACCTCCAAGCTACACCCCCAGTCCTATTTTTTTATTCTTTATTTTGAAACAGGATCTCACTAAGTTGCAGAGGGCCTCACTAAGTAGCTGAGGCTGTCTGCGAACCTCAATCCTCTTGTCTCAGGCTCCCAAGTACTGGGATTACAAGCGTGCACCACCATGCCTGGCTTGCACATATATTTTAAAAATTTGTTTATAATTATTCAAACATTGTACAAACTAATGGGTTTCACAGTGACATTTCCATACATACATATCTTTTTTTTGTGTGTGTGTGGTACTGGGGATTGAACTACCTCCGAGCTATACCCCCAGCCCTATTTTTTATTCTTTATTTTGAAACAGGGTCTCACTAAGTTGTGGAGTGCCTCACTAGGTAGCTGAGGCTGGCCATGAACCCAGATCCTCTGGTCTCAGCCTCCCAAATGCTGGGATTACAAGCGTGCACCACCACGCCTGGCTCTTCTTTTCCTTTAGACTTGGGGCTGTGGCAGGTGATTTGCTGCTGTTTCTAAAGGCCAGTTCTGCATTTCCTTTTCCTCTTTCTTCCCCATTTCCTAGGATCACTCAGCAGGTGAAGGCAGAATGGTTATATCATGTCCCCATGGACGCTGCTGTGTGTTTCTGTAGATTCCACAGGCCTGACCCTCCCCTCAGGTCTCAGCCTCATTTGGAGCTGGGCTGACCAAATTTTATTATTCCTTCTTGACTGGAAAAATGCCATCTAATGACATTCTTAAAAATTACAATTTGGGCAGAGCATGGTGGCACATGCTGTAATCCTAGTAGTTGGGAGTCTGAGACAGGAGGATTGCAGGTGCAAGGCCAACCTCAACAACTAATGAGACCCTCAGCAACTTAGACTCTGTTTAAAATTTAAAAATAATATAGGGCTAGGGGTATTGCTTGGAGGTAGAACGCCCTGTATTCAATCCTTTGTACAGCAAAAAAAAAAAAAAAGTACAATTTGATATCTCTGAATTTTGTCTCTGTGGGTGTTCACTTAGATTCTGAAAATAGAACTAGGGTCTTGAAGTGGTTTCTGAATAAATAATGAAAAATGTGTTCAAAGTCTGTAACTCTTCCTTCTCCCTAACCACATCCTAGGTAACTTACCAATGGTGAGTGTCATTTGTGTGAATAGATTCTCTAGCTTTAGTTTTCAAGGTCTTTTTTTTCTTTCTTTCTTTCTTTTTAGCTGTCTGGATGATTAATATGACTAGGAAAATACTGTTGACCCATTTAAATCATGTCAAACAATATCCATTGCTCATCTACATAATGAAATACACACTGAACATTACATCTTAAGTGTGGGAGCCAATGAACTACAAAATAATGTTGTAGTCATTTAGGATGTGAAATAAAATATGATAGTAGGACTAGCCATAGCATTAAATATTAAACTATTCAAATGGCGATTATCAGTAAAATCAAAGTGATAAATCAAAACATTTCTGCTTTGGTATTAGAGGAAGTCAGGGTAGTTGCATGCAGCAGCCTGAGCTTAAGAAAAAATCTTTGTGTCAAAGTATGTTTTAGTATTATTTGACTATTATGGGATTTATTGTAAACAGTTGAGTTTTTCAATTGCTAATCAGTGGTTATGAAATAACAGCTTTTTGAAAAATTAGAAAAAATTGTTTGACATTTTTATCATAGTTTCACTGAACTGGTCTTGGACTAATTTTAAAGACAACTAATTTGTAGTTGAAACTATTTTAATCAATGACCTGATAACAAAGATAAGCCTGACAGCTTTTGAAATATTTAAATTTTGTAAGGACATCTTTTGCACAGTGTTTAAGTAAATGCAAAATTTAAAGGCACTGAATTTAGGCTATCAGGTTTCCATGGTTACACCTTCCCAAGTTATTTTGTATATTGTGTAAATAGGTCTGTGAGTCACTGATAATTATTTGTTTTTTTGTTTGTTCTGCTGGTAATTCTGTGTTTAGCTGAATTTAATACAGTTCACATGGCGTGCTTTGGTTTATGTGTATTTTAGTGTTTGTGATTGACAGTGATTGAGCATGTCTTATGGAGTGCTTGCCTTTTTTGTCATAAATGATGTATGTTGGTAGTGCTTGAAATGTAAATAAGTTCTTCCTGTATCACTGTTTAGTAAACAGGAATTTTTATGCAAAGAAGACTTCCTGGTACACTTAAACAATAAAGTTTGGTAAGGTCTA